>JAABNX020000047.1:15204811-15225614 GCA_015163995.2 Mormyrus lacerda | reverse complement strand
CCTTCGCGGACAGCTTGCTCTACAATGAGCAAGTTGTGGGAGGCGTAAAGAAGAATTTCCCCAATAAAGGAACTTCCTCACGGGGATCAATAAAAAAAAGTGATTGTTGTGATGATTCCAGAAGCATTCCACACTTTGTATAGCGGGTTAGATTGTAAATGCCTATTCATTTTAGTTACATCAATATAGTGTTTTTTGAAAACCCCAGAGCTACACAACTGATACATACCTTACATCATTCTTTTTCTAGAATATTCTTTCAGAATATCACATACTCCTTATATTAAAAAACTCCAACACCAAGGGGCCCAACCAAGTTTTAGGATTAGATATTTCAGTTGTTGTCACACCCTACTCGTCCGATCCTCCTGTGTGCCACGCCCCCCTTTTTAATATTGTGTGGATTCCCCATGTTTACCAGCTGTTTCGGGTTATTTTCATTAGTTCGATGTATTTAAGTCCACATTAGAGTATGTTTCCCTAGTCCTATCATTGTATTATTATGACATCTGAAGCCTTGTGTCTGCCTTGCATGCCTCTCCGACTCCCCATTAAATCCCTTTTTACCCAAGCCTTCATCTCCTTCTCCTGCTTCCCTTGTCTGAGCTCAACTGGTTTTGACAGAATGACAGGACTTCTGAAGACGACGCCTCGAATGGCAGAGGAGGAATACCTTGGCACTACTGACGAAGTAATCTACTGGCTTGATCAACTCGAGGTCTTGGATGATCCCATACTTCAGGCTCTATCCCACTGAAGCAGGGACATCCAGGAGGAGATGTCCCTGCCCGGAAACATGCACCTAGCCGAGGAGGTGCGTGCAAACCTATGGCGGCTTAAAAGAGGGGCTGCGGAGCCATTGATGCCGCAGGTAGTCTAGGACAGTGGACTGCCATACTGCCTGCTGTCCAAGCTACCTGAAGTGCCCCCGAACCTCTGGCTCAAACTGCAGGGAAAAAGAAGCGGAAGAGCCGACAACGGGAGGAAGCATCGCAGTCTCTGCTGACTCCCCTGCAGCGAATCGGGAAGAACCCATCCCGATTCTTAATCTGCCAGCGTTCGCACCTGATGCTGCCGCCGCTTTGTCCCTGTGGATGCCCTACGTCCACATCGTTGTCGCTTTGCTGTCAGGATCAGCAGCTTGCCCCTCTTCCGGGACATGCCTGGTCCGTTAAGGGGCCAGGTCAGTTGAGGACGCTATCCTGTGTGTCTCCAAGATCCCCAAACAGGCGGTACCCATTGCCAAAGCACAAACCAATGGTAGAAGCTCTGCCCTCCAAGGTTCCCATCCCGGCGGCTCCTGTTTTATCCTCCATGGTTACGGACCCGGCGGGTCCTACACCGTCCCCCGTGGCTCCAGACCATCCGGCTCCTGCCCCGCCCCATGTGGCTCCAGACCCTCGGGCTCCTGCTCTACCACCCGTGGCCATCTGTTTGTCCTCCTTTTTACCATTATTGTAAATTTTAAGGTATAACGAACAGCTACTTACTAAATAAATTATTAATTTCACACATTATGATAAATTACAATGATCTTGTTACTAATTACAAAGTTTTCTCTGAAAAAAATGTTCAGTTGCTGTTGCAGCAACAAAAATTAAGGGAAATCCCAGAAGACTGTTTCATTAACTAACAATGCATGGCCTCCCGATTAACACAGAAAAATGTTTCACTACTTACACTAATGGGTCAACTCCCCCTCCCCCTACCCATCACCAGGATTTTATTTGCAGTGGATGCTCTCGTTCAAAATGCCTAAACAAAACAAAAAACAAACAAAAAAAAATAGTACAATACTGAGTGTTCTGAAAAGCACATTTTCATTTTGAAGGCTTAGGGTTAGGAAAGACGAATTTCATGCCTTATGCATTATTTTGCTGTGGATATAAGCAGCAATGGAGAGAGTCCCAACATTACTAGCAAGCGTGATTGTGCAAGTCTTAAGTTTAATTTATCTCTGTGTTTATAGCAATTTTCACCCATGGTACTGAAGTTTTCTGTACAATACCATTGAGGCTCAACAAATGCCATTGGTTTACTACTTAATGTTCAGGAACAGCCAGAAGTTGATAAATCCACAGTCCCACGAGAGTGCCCCAGTGTCGAGGACGGTGATAGTGCTGCTGTGCCAAGCACATCTTTGGGCAATGGCTGCACACATTCCTGTGCCTCAGAAACTGGGGGGTGACCATCCGGCCGTGTGCTGACTGAAGCTGTGCTTGTGAATGCTCTGCCTGAGCCCGAGTATGGGGGGCATCATTATAACGCCGCTCCTGTTCATTCTATGGGTTTGCGAACGGCGTGAGAAGCCACGACTTCAATGGGTACCTACTGTCCCCTACACGTCCCCCTCAGATTTAATGGGGGCGAGGTCTATGCATTACTGAGACGCATGTTTGAATCGCACATGATTTGTACATTAATAGAGTAAAAGTGCTTTCTATTTAAAAAGCATAAGCAAATTCGTACTTTGGAGGTGCCTGTATAGCAATGTGCGCGCAGCCGATGGCTTCGATTACATGGGGAAAACCGGACATCGCTGCAAATTGCACTTTAACCACAGTGTAAGGAAATGTTATATATCTGGGTGACAAGCGGATTATGCCGTCCCATACCGCTGGCATGGCGTGACTCGGTGTTGACTGAGAAATACCTGGTCGGTCCGCAAGTTCTCACTGCAAAGCACCTGTGGCTAAGAACCCGTGAGTGGACAGAACTTGTAAAGGAACAGTATAGCACAATTCCTCATTGCCTGCCTTTGTAATGCTGGCTCCAAAAGGATTGCTCTTGGAAATATGAATCGACTTAGAAGTCAGTCATCGTCATGGGTCAAGAAATCACTATGATCCCTGGATACGTGCTATCTTCTAATTCTTCCATAAGCTCTGTCTTCCAATAATGCAAGAGCTGCCATGGTAATTGTTATACTGTAGTTCAGTTATTTTCTGCACCATTTTATTGTTACAATTTGACTCAAAATCAGGTGTCGTACATTTGTGAACAACATACAATTAATGTCGGTGTATTGGATAAAGTCAATGTCATGTGAGTTTAAAAGGAGAAACCACAGTAGCAATGACTTGCCACTGAGTGCCGTCTGTTTACAAAACCGAGAAGAAACGTGCGTACGCGATGTCTGGAGCTGCCATGAGAATGTGCGTAGCTGTATGGTAAATTTAGTTTTTATGCATTTCGACATGAGCGTGGAAACGAACGTACGCAACATTTTCGTGTGTACGCATCGTTTTTACATGAGGCCCTTGGACAGTAAACAAGGCCTGCACATTGTTTTAGATATGACAAAAGGTTGAGGATACACAACAGTGTTAACTCTTTTACTTCAGCTACTTTTGGCCAGGAGCTCTAATAGAAGAAGATCACCACTGTTGGCACCATGAAACAAAACAAGCCTGTTACCCACAACTCTGATTGCACCAAAGGACATGGGGGTATGTTTTCCAATTTCCATGCCCAAAACCAAAAAAGTTTTACCTCATGTTTCTCAAAGAGGGGTAACCGTGTGATCCTAATGAGTATGCTTCACAAGGGTGCTGAGGGTAGTTCTCAAAAAAGACATAAGATAACCAATATTCTTGATTACAATTCCAACAACAGGGAGATAGATAGTCTTGATATACTTGGGCACATACAGCTGCAAAAGGAACACATCTCTCTGGTCCCTCATCACATTTTTCAATGTAATTCATGCTGCAATGCGGAGCGAGCTAAACTCTACCTGGGAGGTAACCAAGAGCAACCAGAGGAAGCTGTTTTTGGAAGGGTTTGGAAATGTTATGCAAAGATGGCAGTGCATTCCCCGCAAACCATTCCCTGCAGCGTTTCTTAGGGGTGCACAGCAGTCTGGCCATGTCCAATCTGAAGTCACACAGGAAACCAATCCTAAAACAGGGCAGAAGAGGAGGGGTGAATTATGCCATGCAGAAAGGATTGTACCGTGCAAAGTACATTTTACAATTTCTCGCATTCAGGGTTACCAACTACAGCCATACTTACAAGGAGTAGAATTATCTAGTATAGCAGAAAGATTCTGTGATTGTACAATACACGAGTTACATTTCATTGTATTGTTTATTGATTAACATGCTTGTGTTTCATATTCTGCTACTGTAATGTTCACAGAAGAAAAATGGCTATATTTTCTGTAAGTAAAATTCATTGCAAACGTTTATGGCATTAGCTAGGTATTGTCTTAGGTTTTTTTTCTTGGTTACTTACTGAAATAAAAACATATTAAATCAATTTATGTTGTCTCATATGGTATCTTTAACCAGCAAAATGATACAATTTCAAGAGAAACACCACGTAACCTCCTCCTTTAATAGTAGAAAGTGAAATATTTCCTCTTAAAATAGCGATACAATGTGGAAGGTGAGGGCACTCACTTCACACAAAGAGATGTTGAAAAACAAACAAACAAACAGATACATAACTGAGTGGTATAATAGCTCAAACTTTCTTACTTTTTACCCACTAATTATTTACAGATTTTAAATGAGTATAAGGATTTGGAATTAAAAATGTAATGTAGAGATTGATCTTGATTGGGAATACGCGAGTAAAAAGAATCTGTTCTTACTTTCAAGTTACAGACTATGAACAGTATGTATTGGTTAAAAAATCTGATTATCGTTCTGGTAAATTGGTAGTATTTTGCTATTATTTCATTCCATTCCATTAGGTATTGTCCTTAATAAAACAAAAAATACATTTTTCCTCTGAATTACTGGATTTTTTGATTGAATTGAACTATTCAAGTGCGTGTTAGTCTAGATCCATGAGATAAACTACATTTTCTCATTCCATGGCCTTACACGGAACTCAAACTTAGACATATATACATACAATTTCACTGTATTATTGACTGCTATTGAAAATTAAATACTTTAAGGGCCAGATTGGCTAAAGTGCCAACAACATGACACAGATATTCAGTGCCATTTTACTTACAGTTGATAGGCTTTTTCTTTTCAGTTGAAAGCTTGACTTTCAATATAACTAATCTGAAAACTGATTTTATTGTTCCTTCACTCCATACTGAGGTGTGGGACTGACCTCTTGTAGCTTCTGACAGGTTAATAGCCTGTTCCACCTGTGATAAAGGATAATCTGATGAAGACCACCCAGGTAGTACTTGTGAATGCTGAGTCTTGCTGTCTTTTTCACTGTCATCCTTTTGTAGAACCCCAGTGGAGGATGATATTAATGGTCAAATTTTGTAGGTTTTCCCTTTTATGCTGGCCTGGGGACATTTCTCCACCTCCTGTCTTGGACTTTATAATGTGTGTTAAACATATCATGATCACAAAGATAACAGTCAAAGACAGTCAAATGATTTACAGCATTAAAGATCCTCAGCAGCAATCCAGAGACTTAACTGGTTGAAAATGGCTATTGTTAAATACTATAAACACCAGGCAGAGCTTGTGTACCCTGGTTTAGGCATTGAAGATGCCTGCTGGACATTCTGCATGTTCAACTTGGAGGACCCTGGGGCAGACCCAAGACATGCTGCGCAGAATATATGTCCTGGCTGGCCTGAAAGCCCCTGGATTTCTCGCAGGAGGAGCTGGAGCAGGTGACTGCTGCCTCTGTGACCTGACCTCAGATGCGCTAGGGGTGGGGCAGTAGGGGGGGTTGGGGATTGGATGGATGGATAGTTGGATTGGTGAAGAAATCATATGAATTTTCTTGTTCCCTTACAAGGGAAGCAAATCTAACATACAACCATTCATCCATCCATCCATCTGTCTATCTACTGTAGCTATCATCTGTTTGCTTATTACTGTATCTCTCATTTTTCTGTATTTTGATTCTTTGATTTGTTTCCAAATATTTCAAGCACTGATACTTATTCATCCATCCATCCATCCATCCTTTGTTAGTGACAAATGACTTCACACTAGACTACTGTTCTACTCTCAGGGAGTCCAAGTCACATCATCTCAACTTATCTGCTAAGTATTTACCTTATAATTTCTGTTTTTCTTATAATACAGGTTCTTCCTTAGTACGTACACATCAGTACACCTTCTCCATACTTTATGCATGATGCGAAACTAAGGTTCCTTTTCAGTTTACCAAATAAAGGAACTGATTTTAGGGAGCGGCACTATTTGGCAGAGAGACTCACCTCGATTAGTTCTGCTTGTGCTACTTCGTACAGTAGAATCCTTTTGGATTGAAATATATCTCATCATATTAATATTAAATATCTTCTGTTCCCTTCCTCTTCTTGTGTCCACAGGTGCCGAATCAAACACTGGTTGACTCTCAAGCTGAAGGTTTTGGAATCAGCTTGAGATCTGAGCTGTAGCACTGATAGTGACTCACTCCCCCAGCACTAATACCAGTTGACTTCGCAGTGGAGCCCTAAATACGCATCTCATTACGTGAATTTTACACACAGCTGCCACATTTTTTTTTTTAAAATGTGTAAAGGTTAGCATGGCCAGAGTTAAAGATCTGGCCTTTGACCACTGTTTCTTCTTTCAAATGGATCTTGCAGATTTCCTCTACTCAGTTGCAATATATTAACAATCAATTAAACAGAGGAAGACATGAATAAACACATTAAGAAAATGATTATCTTTATAAAACAGGTACACAAAATGATTTCTAATATAAGTGGATGTATGGAACATAGGCTAACCCTTTTTTAAATGCTTATTTTGCAGTTTTACTTCTACCTTCTAAATTTAATCTTTGACACTCCAGACTAATATCTCAAAACTATATTTCACCAAATGCTGTGACTAAATCATTTCCATATGGGAGATCAAAAATGAACTAAAGTTAACAATCATTCAGCTGCTTGACATTTAAACAGAAACAACAGTTTAATGTTATAGTCCTTTGGGGTTTCTGCGTAGCCTCCACTTCCAAGCTGTTTGCAATGTTGGGTCTCAATGTTTATATTTTCTTGAGTTTAATTCCACAAATGAGCATGTGTTTTGTGCTCCAAAAATAACTTTTACATAATGCACAACTGCTGTTTCAGAAGGGTGTCAGAACAGGCCATCTGTTATCAGTGACTCAGGGACCCGCCGCTTTTTCTTCACTTTTCTTTGATGTAAATTTTATGTCTTGCTTACCACAACCTACAATTAAGGGCAGAAAATAGAAGAGCTACAGTACATGTAGTTCTAGGTAGCTGTTAAATAGGCTTATTCCTATGAATTTTAAGGTGGCCTCAGGCTACGCGAGAAAGCTCTCGGAATATGAGGCTCTCCGTGCTTCTAGGTGGCCAAAGCTCATATGCCAGTTCTTAATGTTCTTTTCATTACATTTAGAAACCAGTATTCCTTATTTTTATTGTTCACTTACTGCACTAAATATACCTGTGTAAGCATGATTAAATAAAACTGTATTTGCAACATGCTTTATAGTATTAGTGGATGAATCGGTCCCGTTGATTAATATGGGCACAAAAATACATATTCAGCTGGTTCACTAGATTAATGTGAACTCTGCAAAAAGAACTTCTCTGTACTCTTTATTAATATATTTTAAAGAGATGAATGTGTTATCTGGGCTATACATCAAGCAAATGAATCATAATGCACTTGCCCACAGAAATAAAGAATAATGAAATTATTTTTCTGCTGTACGCATGGCAGCTGAATAATGCATTTGGTGCAAAGTGCCACGAAACAGTGCCTATTATAGGGTGGTAGCTTTTTTTAATCTTTAAAAAAGACTGCAATAAATAACAGGTGTGCACAGCTTTTGTTGTCCTCAGTTCTGAAAAAAGAGCTAAAGTAACGAAAATGGCCTTTTAAGATGCCATGCATCACACACAACTGCAGTATTAGCGAAAGGGTATTTTTTCATGGATTCTCAATTTCCACTGTTTTATAGCAGTATGTGGTTTTTAGATAAGACAACGGCTGGACTTGGGTAGTATATACTGCTGAAAGCGAAAGCGCAGAATAAATACTTATAGGTTTATTATTTATTTATATTATCATTTTTTGTCACATTAACATAATTGGAAATGGTCTCTTGGTAACTGTACGCCACTTTTTATTTTAAAGGAAGGGGAAAAAAAACACAAACCTATAAATATTTATGACAAATATGGAAAAATCCAATGTTTAAAACTCGGTTATTGCTGTTTATAAACAGAAAGAAGAATAATAAAAATGATACTCAAGCAGAGCAATAAAGAGTGGGAAATGTTGCACCAGAGTAATATAAATTAACTATAATCTTTTGTGGAAATCAGGTGTTTCTATCAACAGGTTTGTAGCTTACGTGACACCATCAAGATTGAGGAGGTGATATAAACTGTTTACGACTGTACAATAAAATGCATGCATTTCAACTAGCTATGTTGCATTTCTCAAATAAAAATTATAGATACCTGGTTGTGGTGGTCATTTAAATCTAAGGTGCTTCCGTCTTTTTTTCTAAGGAAAATAACAATATATGCAAAAGTTGCTGAAATAAACAAAATCAAAAAGCAGATTAGTTGTGCAAAAGTTGCCACCTTGTTGTATCATCCTAAAGAGGGCATTCTTTCAGTGTTCTGTGCTCAGAATTGTCGTGTCCTCATTTTGCTTTGTCTTTATGATAGCACAGTAGTGGAAACTGATAGCTGTTTGTTGGTCATAATGATTATTTATTTAATGAATAACTTTTTGTCACATCTGAAACTAGCTATGGGATCACAATAACAGCTGATGCTACTGAAGGCTTGACTGGTACACGATTATTGGTACAAGCCTATTAATTAATTTGTTGCATGAAAATGCCAAGACGAATAATTTTAGCATCAGTGATTTTTAAAATGTCAAACTATTTTAAGGGACACAGAGCGTGCTGTTGTTTTTCAGTTTCTTTGTGTTCCAGCACAGCTTATTTTCAATTTTTAGGAGGGAAAAAAAATGTTCCACAATGAATTTCCTTCTGCCACGTCTTGTTTTGGTCACACTTAACAAGGCCATGAATACAGGGCACTTGAATAACTTCTGCAGAACACAGTTCAAGTTGGAGCCTGCAGGGACTTGGTATTGTTCCAAGTGAGGGGGTTAGGGAAACGAGGACCTCAGCCAGCTTCTAAAATGTCTTATATGGACTTGCCAGGCACCTACAGATTATTGGCTGGTGGCTGTGAGAGATATCTTTATTGAAAGTTCTTCAGTGTTGAATGATAATCACAGAATGGAAATGGAAACACCGAAAGGAAACAAAATGTTTTATAAATTCAATGTGTTTCAGTTGTTTTGAAAAAAAATGGACATTTATAATGGGCAAATAATTTAAAGTATACTGTGTTCAAGAAATTGATTCTACTCCTTAGAATATTGTTTATGTTGATTCCATTATGCAGAATTCTATAGAATGATATTCCAGTCTATTCTCTAGAATATGCAAGCCCACACAAGGTGAATGTAATTTAGCTAAAATTCTCGTGCTGCCTTGTCTCTATTTGCGAGTGTGTATATGAGAGTCTGCAGGTGGCTTTCAAGTCAGTATAGTCAGATTCGGTGGTCAGTTGTGAAAGCCTGTCCACAGCTGGTATTTGTCAGGTACTTGGATGTTCCGTGAGAAGATGTGCCATTCCTTTAATCGGCACCAGCTCTCCTGGAAAGGACTATGTGTCCTGCAGGGTCTAAAGAAAGCAATCAATTTGGCTGAGATTCTATCTGACTGGCTCACACTCTGTCTTCAAGGCATCCAGACAGGAATGGGAGCAGAGCGTGACAAAGAATTGGAAATTACTAAATGAGGTGAAATCTGAGAGACACATTGCTGTTTTCACTGCACTTTTATTTGGCCTGTGTGTGTGTGTGTGTGTCTATATATATATATATATATATATATACACACACACAAAAACCAACAATCAGAATGTATTGATAGCACTTAGTGTTCTTTTAGAAATTTTAAACCATTACAAATTTCATCCATATAGTGTTTAAGACAGACAGACCAATTTAACATCTATACATGACTTAATTTTGCTTCAGCATCAGTGAACAAAGACCTGACAATGTACAAGCGTCTCAGTTTATTAATAGTTCTTATCAAGCAAAATGCTATCTTTGCAGCACTTTAGATCGTTCTGGGCCCATATTGAAATGTTTTGCTCTATTCTTACTTATGCAGTAAGGTATAAAATCCAATATGGCTGAAACCAAACTCCTTTGATTGATAAAGCTGCTCACATTTACTGTCTTCTCTGAGGCAGGTATGCTCATCCCCACTTCTGAAAATAAGCGGAAACATAAATAGGATTTTAGATTCCATTGGCAATCCATAATTAAATTCAGTCTTAACTTGCCTTTTCTTATTCAGTCAAATGGGCACACGCATGCAATCTATTGTTTATTGATGTTGACTTATAGAATACCTGATTGTTTCAGATGGACATGGGAGAATATTAACATAAATGCAGGATTTAAAATTGACTTTTTTATGTTAGTAAACTGGTTTTGATACCATCATCCATATTTACCAGCTGCTTAGGTACAGTATACAGAAGGTGTAAATTTTAGGTCTGGTAAATCCCTGAGCTTATTATAAAATGGACAATACTGTATATCCATGGTCCACCATCAAGCATCTTAGGGCGGGAAAGCGATGCAACATCAACACCATTTATGGTGGGGATGGGGCGCTGCTGACCTCAACTCAGGACGTTTTGGGTTGGTGGAGGGAATATTTTGAAGACCTTCTCAATCCCACCGACACGCCTTCCAGTGAGGAGGCAGAGTTTGGGGACTTGGGGGTGGACTCTCCTATCTCTGGGGGTGGAGGTTGCTGAGGTGGTTAAAAAGCTCCTCGGTGGCCGGGCCCCAGGGGTGGATGAGATCCACCCAGAGTTCCTTAAGGCTCTATATGTTGCAGGCCTGTCCTGGTTGACACGCATCTGCAGCATCGCGTGGACATTGGGGGCGGAGCCTCTGGATTGGCAGACTGGGGTGGTGATCCCCCTCTTCAAGAAGGGGGACCGGAGGGTGTGTTCCAACTATAAGGGGATCACACTCCTCAGCCTCCCCGCTTAGGTCTATTTGGGGGTTCTGGACAGGAGGGTCCGTTGGAACCTCGGATTCAGGAGTAGCAGTGGAACAGTGAACCAACTCTATACTCTCAACAGGATCTTGGAGGGCTCATGGAAGTTTGCCCAACCAGTCTACATGTGCTTTGTGGACTTGGAGAAGGCATTTGACCGAATCCCTTGGGGAGTCCTGTGGGGAGTGCTCCGGGAGTATGGGGTGCCGGGCTACCTTATAATGGCTGTTCAGTCCCTGTAAAACTGGCGTCAGAGCTTGGTCCGCATGGGCAGCAATAAGTCAGACTAGTTTCCGGTGAGGATTGGACTCTGCCAGGGCTACCCTTTGTCACCGATTCTGTTCATAGCTTTTATGGGCAGAATTTCTACGTGCAGCCAGGGCATTGAGGGTGTTCGGTTCGGTGACCTCAGGATTAGGTCTCTGCTTTTTGCAGATGATGTAGTTCTGTTGGCTTCATCGGACCGTGACCTTCAGCTCTCACTGGGACAGTTTGCAGCCGAGTGTGAAGCAGCTGGGATGAGAATCAGCACCTCCAAATCTGAGACCATGGCCCTCAGCCAGAAAAGGGTGGAGTGCTCTCTCCGGCTTGGGGAGGGAGTCCTTACACAAGTGGAGGAATTTAAGTATCTCGGGGTCTTGTTCATGAGTGAAGGATGGATGGAGCGGGAGATCAACAGGCAGATTGGTGTGGCATCAGCAGTGATGTGGGCACTCCATGGGTCTGTCATGGTGAAGAAGGAGCTGCGCCAAAAGGCAAAACTCTTCATTTACCAGTCGATCTACATTCCTACCCTCACCTATGGTCGTGAGCTATTGACCGAAGGAACAAGATCGTAAATTCAAGTGACCAAAATGGGTTTTCTCCGCAGGGTGGCTGGGTTTCCCTTAGAAATTGAGTGAGAAGCTCTGTCATTCTGGAGGGACTCAGAGTAGCCATTGAGAGGAGCCAGATGAGGTGGCTCGGGCATCTGCTTGGGATGCCTCCTGGACGCCTCCCTGGTGAGGTGTTCCGCACATGTCCCACTGAGAGGAGGCCCCGGGGAAGATCCAGGACACGCTGGAGGGACTATGTCTCTCGGCTGGTCTGGGAACGCCTCGGGATTCCTCGGAAGAGCGGGATGAAGTGGCCAGGGAGAGGGAAGTCTGGGTTTCCCTGCTGAGACTGCTACCCCCGTAACCCGACCGCGGATAAGCAGAGGATAATGGATGGATGGATGGATGGACAATATATATCACATATAATATTTAGGGAAAAAGTCAAAGGATTTTACAGAGCTGACTGAACAGAGCTGCAGCTGAGAATTTTTATTATGACAAAAGCTATAAAACTCAAATGTTATTCATTTATTTAGGTCACATTTAATCAAAAAGAATTAATATGCTGATGTAGATACATAGATAGATACATAGATAGATAGATGGAGTTTATTATTGTGGTCAAATCTTTTGTACACAAGGTCATGTTTTATTAATTTATTTTTTAAACAATCCATTTTTAGTTTGCAAAGCTACATGTTCTATATTAAATTTGGTCTCAGGTCGCTTTAAATCATTGCTTAGCTCCACTTTCACATACAATTTTTCTAATGCCTGTCTTACAATAAAGCTATTAATGCTGAAAAATAACAGAAAACTACCTTGAGATTCAGATGCATCAGGGAACAGAGTCCACAGATGGCTACTGGCTTCTCTGATCCTATGGGTATACACCTCATACATAATTATATGGAAGCCCAATTCATGGGCTGTTTTTGAAGGCTTTATTTAAAAAAAATAAATAAAAAAAAAAAACAATATTATCGGCCAGAATAAATTGAACAGGCAAACAGCATGACATTATCCAGCTTGACTTAATAAGAAATTAACCATTTTGAGTATAGCTTAGCTTGTATAGGTTTTTTTTTTGTGTCGGTATAATTCTTTGTAAATAAGAATATTTGGAGAGTATCTCCACTGGTCTTCGTTCACAACATTGTGTACTGACCAAAGTCAATTCCAATATGCCATACAACAAATGGCCCTGACAGCATGGACCATCTGTGGATATGATGCATGCACGTCATTCAGCGAATCACATCAGCGGAAAAATGCGTTGTCATCTGCTGCCCTGGCAACCTTGATGACCTCGACAAGCTTTTTTGGGCCTAACTCAGCACTAGCTGATGAGAAATGTGTTTGTCATAAAGAGAAAAAAAAAACAATGATGTTCTTTAGCCATCATTAATCAACATGACCGCTTACCTATGGCATACTGTGACAGATGGTATTGGGGAAAAATAAAAAAGAAAACTAAATGTCACTGAAAAACTGCAGCTTGCGAATTTTCCAAGTGCCATGAGTAGCGCAGTAGCAGTATACTGTTCACACAATGCATTTGAATCTATCTATCTATCTATCTATCTATCTATCTATCTATCTATCTATCTATCTATATTCACTATATGGTAAAAGCTAAAATTCTATATGTCAACTAAACATTCAAGTGAATTATATGATTGTCATGCTAAGTTCTTATTTTTTCCCCCTTTGTTGGAGAAATTCACACCTTTTGCTCAATGTACATAAACATATGACATGATAGCAAAGCACCAGTGTTTCCCAGTGCAGCACCTCTGGCCCCTTTCACACAACCACTGCCAACCTGAACTTTTCCACACAGTAACCAGAGGGGCTGTATTGTGCAAACGTAAATGCCCAAAACAGTTGTACTACATTTACCCCCTAGCACAAAGTCTGGGCAATTTCTGATTGACCCCCATGTGTTAATGGAGCAGGGGGAATTATGTTGAATTCACCATGAAGGAGTGGGCGTGTTGATGACGATTGACGATCTTGTGACAGGTGCAAAAATGGAAGAATACAAACATCAGGGCGAAGAACGCATACTCTTATCTCTTTGTCTATATATTGCTTTCCATTATTTAGCTGATATTGAGGACACCTCCAATTACACATAGAATTAATATCAAGGCTAAAACAGTTACCATTCTCGACAAGTCAATAGCCTCATCCGCTGTCAGAGTTGTGTGAACAAAACACTGAGACTTCCACAGCATACTTTTGGCATCATGTGCTGCCTCCCACATGCTCTGTCCAAGTGTCACCCCTCGTCTAAACTAACCAGAGTATTTCTAGTAGTTGGAATGGATCCGATACGGACAATCTCCAGTTGTATACCACATGAGTGAAAGGGCAACTCTGGAAATTCTTGGACAGGATTTTCCAGACAATCGCAGAATTTCGTGCGTGAAAACGGCCTCTGTTCACACCATTTCAAAATACATATTTTTATGTTTCACAATGATGGATCTGAAAGACCTTTTGTCACATTTATAGAGTAAACATACCTTTCACTTTCAGCAACGAAGCACTTACATGATGTGTCCAGTGAGACTGATGATATGATTTGGTTCAGTTTTCCTGCTATAGAACCCTTGCCACAAGTTCAGCAGTTCTTCTGGAGTAAGACCAAACCTTCACTGAATCGGAAATTTAATATTATATGTATTTAACAATTATGGGTGCATTTTGTTATTTGCAAATGCTGAAACACGGAGACTGCTAATGCAACTAAAAACAGTTGCGAAGGTTTATATATTCATCCTATAAAATATATTCTGGGAAACAAGTAACTAGGTACAGTAAATCTTATAGAATAAAATCATATAGATTCAAATGAAAAATATTTTAAATGCCATGGAAGGTATTTTCTTAATCTCCCCCTGTGTAATTGCCCATGCATGTGCCGGCAAACTAAAATAATGAAGGGTAGATCATTTAAGAAAGTCACGATAAGCGTCTTCTGTAATTGTCCCTATACAGTGATTGGCCCTATCAGCAATGCTTGGCTGTGAGAGACCAGTATACAGTAGCAGCTCTGGGAAAAGCCACTGTGATCAGACAATAGAATGACAACTCTATCCGGCTCAGTGAGCACACACATCCATACTTCAACTGACTCAGTTTCGTTAATTAAAAATAATCATGTAAACCAGGGTTAATTCTGACAAGCTCTACCATCCTGACAAACTAATCCATCTTCTCAACAGTTGTTAATCCGTGCATGCACGAAAAACCGGCACACAAAAAGGAAAAGAAAGAAGTCATATGTTTGGTTGATTATACATTAATGGTACAATTTACAGCTGGGTGCTCTCAATTTACCACTGAAAGGAAGAAAATTGAGATATTGCATTAAATAATGCCGCTCCCACGGAAAGCACTAAAACAGGAAACAAACTGCTATTTTATATAGCCAGAATTTGTGACTCTTTATGCCTCTGACATCTCAGAACATTAAAATTCAGTGTGCGAGAAGGTAATGGATTGGAGTGTTTAGCCTTTTTCTGAAAACAAAAACTTATTATTCATATTAACATATTGGGAATGATGCAATGCTACAGATGTGCCGTTGAATCCTTGCCTAGTGTTGAGGGTGACAGCTATCACTAAGCTGCAGGCAGGACTGTTGTTAAAAACAACCAGTATTGAAATACAGTTTGAATAACTTATGTTACTTATAGGGTGTACCCCAACCTTGTGCCCTGTCCTACCAGAGGTGCCGTGATGCCTTGACGCTGAGATCAAAATGAGTGTTTGAAAGATGGATGGATGGATAAAATCTAAATACGTATAATATGATTCTCTACTCATATATTGTTTTTTGGAGTTCTTGCTTTGATTTTAGAATCGGCAGGGAAGTTTTAGCTTAAATCATGAGATGAAGTGTCACGATCAGGCAAGGCAGGAACTTCCAGAACAAGCCCCTGAGGGAACTTAACTGCAGACGAAACACAGAGCTGGGAACAGTGACACACAACAGTGACCAGACTGACGAGCAATGGACGGAGGAGTACCTAAATACCACAGTTAACGTTAACGAGACCAAGAAGAAAGCAGGAGACATTCCACACGAGGACAGGAACAAACAGTGAGGCAGGGAAGGCAGTGGCCGTGGCCGATTACGGAGCACATGAGGGGCGGGGCAAACATGTCGGGCAGAACGAGCAGGGCGTGACAGGAAGGGCATTTTCTGAAGAGCTGACTGCAGTTTTCTAACAAAAGTAACAAAGAAAAGCAAAGGAATCCTCGCATTCTACATAGAGGCATTATTTATTACTGATTCAGATAGAAGAGAGTCATCCCTTTTGCTTTGAGCAGACATTTATTTAAAATACATGATGTGTTATTCCTTTTACAGATGCAGCTATAGAAATACTCCTGTGAATCCTGAAAACAATCATAGAATAAGACAGCACTTACACATAAACTAACTAGACTGTAATGTGCCATTGTACAAGAGCTGCCGAGGAAGTAGGTAAGAGCATGGCCAGGTAGCAAGGCAGGTGACACGACCTGCTCATCCGATCCTCCAGTGTGCCATGCCCACCTCGTTACCTCGTGTTTATTCCTGATGTGTTATCACCTGTTACCTGTTATGTTCAGCCTGTCCTGTGTATTTAGTCCGTGTCTGTGTCAGTATTCCCCAGATCCGTCATTGATGTAGTAACGTTCGTCTCTGTCTGCCCGGTTCCTGTTAATAAAACCCTTGTTTTGGACTGCACGTTTCGCTGCCTTTCTGCCCGTTGCGCGAACGTGACAGTAGGGACCTTTCCTGGCGATGACTGCTTCTTAGATATGTTCTAGAATTTCCATCAAATAGGTAACAGAATTACAATGATTATTTACAATTGTGTCATTAAACTTTGGCAAAAAGATTCACCAAGTTTCAAGCTTTTAAAAAAGCTATATTTCAAATTTATACTGATGTTACATCACTTTAAAATATTGAGTAGGTCTGAACCCACCCCCAGACCATAGTATTCTATTGTCTTCTATTTACATTCTAAATCCTATATTCAAATATGTGTTTCGAGATGTGATAGCATTATATGTTTTATTTAACTCATTCTGGCAATATGTAGTGTACATTGAATCCCTCGATAGCTCACAGTGACCAGCCGATGCGCGACGATTGACTCGACACCAGCCCTTCATGCGAGTTATAAAACACAGCCTGTCCTCTGGATTATTGTATGAGCAGCTGAGCCGTTTCGAAAGCACGCACAATGAATTTTAATCAGAATTTCAAATTGTTCTCAGACGAGATATAATATGAATAATATTAAGCAATATAACACCCTGCCGCCTTTTTTAGACACTGTGTGGGAAAAATTGCCTGTTACAAAATAGTGCACTTTCATTTTGAGATATGTTGTCTCATCTATTAATATAAAACGCCAGGCACATAAAATGAGCATCATAAGAACATAAGAACATAAGAAATATACAAACGAGAGGAGGCCATTCGGCCCATCATGTGTATGGGGATTGATTTTCACGCAATGTATGTTTAGGTAGCACTTTTAAAATGTCAGCCATTCGAGGGTTAATTAAACTTCATTATTTTATAGTTAGAAAAAAATAACTTTAAAAAAGTTAAATGAATGTTAAATTTTAAAAATGTTTGAATCCAGTGACTTTAGATAGAAATATGCATTTTCTTTATGGTGTCTTGAAATAAGATAGATAATCACTATCTTTGGAAAAAATAATGCAGTTAAAATATTTATTTTCCACTATAATATATTTAATCTTATGTCATGTTATGTGCAGTTTTGCTCAATATTTCACTCTTTTGTATATGTTTTAAACTAGCCAAGATGGCGGCGCAGACAGTTGCGGCGGCTCGGTGCTCTCCCGTTTTATTGTCTCATGCCATATGTTGCTTCCCCTTTTTTATATATTTCCGTATTTATATAGCTCTCTTATTTATTTCTTGTGCATACATGTCCGACACAGGGACTGCATATAATTTCGTTGTACTTGTTACAATGACAATAAAGTTATTCTGATTCTGATGTTTTTATATTTCTTTGTGGAATCCAAGAATTTTAGCATAATGTCAATTCATTGTCACTCTAATTTTCTTAGGAAGGATCGGAGGCATGACCCTCTGAATAGAATGTGGATGGTCACTGTAAAAGTACTCTTCGCATGCAGCCTTGTACTGCATTCCAGAAACAAAAATACTCAATTTGAATTTTTTTATTTGTTTGTTTGTTTCTTTCTTTCTTTTACACAAGTAAAGATGCTGTGAAAATATTTAGAGTCAGGTTTAGAAGAAAAAAAAACTGTTAAATTAAACAACATGGCAATATTAGGCCCTTAGACCAAAAGCATATTCTTTTTTTATCTTGCAAAGCCTTTTCGCAAGAGAATATATCAGAGCTGAAGTATGAGACACTTGTAAGGGTGCGGCTGATGCACAGCTACCACTTTCTGCACCCTGAGTCGTCACCCTCTTGTAAATATACACAGAATGGGCAGCATCATCCTGATCACAGGCATGAAGCATACGTGTGAGGATCATTGTCTGCAGGAAACTGCACAGCAGCGGAACCCGACTCATCCTGAGGACAGAACCATGTAATGCAGGAGATTTGTAAAGGCCCAGCCAATCATTTATTACGAAGCCTTTCCCTTTTCACTGAGGCAGGAGGAGGGGCAAAGGTCTGCATGACAAAATGAGGAAAGCAGAACGATTTTCCACACGATGAGAAAGGATGCCATTTCAGTGATGTTGAGAAAAATGGAACAAAACTGCCCACTGCATGGGCGACGAGGGCTGGCGGGCTTCCCCGGGGTCCGTGATTACCGGGGGCGAGAAAGACGAGGAACACACATTCACATTCGCATATGATCAGAGACACAAGGAGCAGGAGGGAGAAAATCACACTACACGCTACAGTCACTGTGCAGCAAATAAACGGCAACGATTTACTGTGTTCACCCGAAAACCAGTAGCCAACCTGAGACCCAGATGAAATAAAAATATACTTTCTTGTACATTTCTTATCAAATAATACATGCAATGATTGTACCAAAGAAGGAAGCAATTATAATTTTGCCTGTCAGTGTGAAACAATATGTTGGTGTAGAACTATATTATTATTATCTCTGTCAAGGTGTGTCAGCTTAATCATTTCAAAACCTGACTGAAAGTTACCCCAGTGTTTGCAGCAGCTATCAAATACCCTTGTGTATTTTTTTTGACTGGACCTTGTATGGCTATCATACCTCATTGAGCTTTTCTTTCATAATGATTTCATTTATCAATTAAGGGAGTTAATGATAACATTTAACGAATACATGGAATGGCTGAGGTGCCCCCGAGGAAAGATTTGGGAACTGAAGCGGTGTTCGTCTAGCTGGCCAGCAAGATATCAGGAACTTTTTAGAGTTATTATTAGTTTTTATTGTGCCGCTGTTCATTTGCATATGTTCTAATTTTAAAATGCCGAAGAGCTTTGACTTGCTCAAGACTTTTGCACAGTACTGTATACCAGTTTTTCTTAAAGCAGTCCTCAGGGACGCCGAGACAGTTCACATTTTCACTCATAGTTGAAAGAGCAAAAATGTGGACCGTCTGGGAGTCCTGGAGGATTGCTTTGAGGAACACTGCTGTTTACTGTACTAGTTCTTCTACTACCACAACATAACGAATACAATAATGACATTACCTCTCATGTCAGTGATGCCTACAGGTATACAAAGTTGTAACAACTGTATGTTAGTGTAAGGTGTTCTATTGTCATTTGACAGATTTTGATTTGGGTCATAGACTTGTTTATGTGGCATTAACAGAGACTGTTTATATAGCATTAACTTCTCTATTAGACTCAATCCTCCTGTTTTATACTTATCAAACTAGCGTAACAGCTATACAGTAGAACATACTGTAGAATAACTACACAGAGGAGCTCTCTAATAATTGAAACTGATTGCAGGAGTTTTGTGCTGACACAGGGACTGCGAACTCTATGCACTTCCATTTTCTATTGTTTATATAACTCCTACATAAGCATGGAGCCTTTGCAGTTTGATCTCTGGAGAACGTAGCATTTCTATGTGTCTCCGGGCCACTGCAGTACAATAAAGATTGATCATTGGGCATTTTTCTTCAACATACACCCCCCCTCTCTCCCTCTCTAGGCAGAATATACACCTGAGTAAGCTCAGCCGTGGCCTGTTAGATCTGGTTTAGAAAGCACTGCTGAAATGACACAAGGTTTGCTTGAATGTGTGAATAAAGCAAAGCAAAAAACATACATTATAAAAGGAAACCTTCTCACTATTATCCCACAGCTGATTGATCTGACCTGGTAACACTTTGGCATGTCACATACACACAATCTATGATGTGCTGCTGAAAATATTTGGCTCACATGGCCGTAAGTTGATAAGCTAGAGCATCAAGTCATGGCAAATGCATCGGGAAATGGAAGCCCTTGGGACAATTAGACCCTCATTGCTTTTCATGACACTTCTGCAGTTGAGATAGTATGTTTAAAAAAATTCAATAGATCCAATCTACTTTATAGATCTGCCTCCAAAAGACCTTGAACATCTGCCACTAGCTACAGCCAAATATTTGATCTCCTTGAAAAACTAATTCAAATGAAGTTACACTCGCCACAATGCTATTAAAACGCACCTCTTATACTCACCATTGCCATAGTCAGACTGTGGAAATGCTCATTTATACCCTACAGTCCCAGCTCACAAATTATACTGGCAAATCCCTTAATGGTCGCATTTTAAATATAGTCCTAAATGTGTGTTTGTTTGCTTGATTAGGGGTGCAGTGGCTTTCCTTGTCACCACACACCTCCAGGGTCTCTGCCTTGTGTGTGTGTGTGTGTGTGTGTGTGTGTGATTATGTAATTATCAAATCATGAGGACCAGCTTTCTCCACAATGCGA
>JAABNX020000047.1:15193175-15204711 GCA_015163995.2 Mormyrus lacerda | reverse complement strand
TGTGTGTGTGTGTGTGTGTGTGTGTGTGTGATTATGTAATTATCAAATCATGAGGACCAGCTTTCTCCACAATGCGATAAAAACGTTTAAAATTTTTAAAAGATTTTCTTTCTTTTTTTTTACTTTGTGGAGATATTTCTTTGGTTAAAGAATCAAAAAAACTTGAAATGTCCAAAGGTTTGCATTTTGTTTGGTTACTTACAATATGGTTAAGGCTGTGGTTGGTTAGGACTAAGGTTGTCATAGTTGGGATTAGGTTTCTTCCCAAAGAAATGAATAGAGAGTCCCCACAAGGACATGAATTCATGGCCTGTGTGTGTGCGTGTGTCAATGAAGTCTGCACTTCCTGGCCATACTGCCATTTCTCTGGGCACACTGGTTTCCCCCACAGCCCAATGACATTTGTAGGTGAACCGGTGACTCAAAGTGGATGTGTACTTGTGCCCTGTACTGCAGGCAATGAACCTCAGGACAGGACTCCATACAGAGACGTTGTCCTTGATGGTTAGGTAGAAGGTGGATGGACCCATTCATTTACTTAGACGTTTGTTTGAATGCAATATACCAAACTGATTGATTCCTACATAGGTTTCCATTACTGATATTTCTGTGAAATTATTGTAAAAACTTGTCCATGTGAAAACTATTCAAAAGATTATCCTCACATTAATAACATTACACAGTAAATAGACTAATAGATATGAGGAAAGATGCTGTTTTTCCTTAGTTACAGCACTCTCCTCCCCCACACCTGGCGTGTCACACCCTGGTTGGTGCATGACATGCATTATGCACCACAACAATCAGCAAACTCTGGTTTTCGTGTGATTAGGTAGTGAATCCTTTTATCTTAGCAATGTGCTGAATCATGATTACATAATCTAGCTTTTCCTTTTTTTTCCTTTAATAGGGCCTGATTAGCACACATCAGTGAGGATCATGGGACCTTTCATAGCCACACATAGTCAATAGCTCTCTGCAGATGGTCTGCACCAGAAGCACTTTAGTGCACTTCAGTACACTTCGGCACTGGTATTTCACTTTCCTTAGAGTGAACAGAACCTCCTTCGGGCCAACAAATACTGCTCCCACCCACAAGTCACTTTTATCTGCAATCATTTAATAAAACAATAAGGCTACTGTAATCCTATGGTGTCTTTTGCAATAAAAACCAAATCCATTACCCCCTGACGCCCAGTCATTTTCATGAACAAGATGGTCTTCAAATACCTCCTCTTCTATGCCACAGAAATTGTACGAGAATAGAAACTATTCCACACAATAGAAACCATTCCTCCTTTAATAGATTTTAGGACTTGAAATATAAAGGTAGCATGCATCCTGCAGTTATAGCACAGATTTTCATTTTTTTTTTTTTTGCTGCTTATCTTTAATTTTGGGTTAAATTACTCATGCTGATAACAGCCCTTCTAAACTAGTGATTAGCAAGACATACTGAACTATTCTGCTCGCATGATGATGACGTGGCACTGCGGTGTTGACACATTGCCTTCTTGCTCTTACCTTTCCTCAAAAGCCTTTTGTCTTTTTCCCACCACCTCCTATATCGTGAATGATATTTTGACCAATACAGGATTTGATAAAACTGATACCACTGGACAACAAATAGTTAAAGAAAAGTGATTGTGAGGTCCCTTTAAAGTAAACACAAGAATAATTGCAGCTTGACTGTACAGGAAGGAATTTTGAGAAATGTGAAATTAAATTGTAATGAGTAACATTGTTAATACAATGTCATAATGTTTCACATAAACCGCATAAGTTTAAAAGGTGTCGAAGTATTTTGGTCTTGATTTTTGTTTGTGCTTAGTGTCAGCCAGGACTGATGGAGTCCAGTTGTCCTAATATCTTTTCTCCATTGTGGCAATATCCTAGTAAAACTGTTCACCATGTTGGTCACTATGAAGAGAAACCCCTATTAACCCTGTCTTCCCCTGTAATCATAAATCAGTCATGATTTCTGAATTAAACTCATTAACTTGGTACATTATGGCACCCTTCATACCCAAATCCTACAGCTAGCAGGTATTGGAGGGTACACAAAAATAGAAGATTTCAAAAAAACAGCACGTGATGCATTCATTTTAAAGTGAACAGCAGCTCAATCTACAAGGTACACCCAAAAGTGTTCATGAAACACAATATGTGTTGTCCAGTGTAATCTAAAAGCCTACATATGCATATAGTCTAAAAAGTACAAGCATATGTAGTCATTAAGATGACACTCTTTTCATCAAACATGTCTTCACTCTTACTTCAGAGCTAAAACTTCTTCTTTGTTCAAGTACGGAACTAGCAAGAGCCTTGATAAAGTACAGTATCTGTGTATTTGCATGGATCAGCATAAATAAAGATATTGTTCCTGACACTGGAATTCCCACAAATGTACAGTATTATAGGCAAAGAAAATCACAAGAAAATTATGGGGCCAATATTGCATGAAAAAAGGTTAGTGTTAGATTTGTCCTGGATGAGGAATTATCTGACTGACAATAAGAAAAAAAACGTACATATTTTTGATTCATTCATTCATTCATACATACATACACCACATGCCGATCCTAAGTCCTTTTCTTCGAAGCAAAGGTTACTTCCAGCATGAGATGCCATTCCAGTACAGTATATATGTTAAATATTAATAAGATGGTGACGATTGCCATAGCTATTCAAATGTATACAATCCCCTTTGATATAATTCACAAAAATGTGTATTTTATTAAGAGTTGCCTATTTTATAAGTATCTATATAACATTAGGTTACATGATAAATGGCTTCTAAATCTGAATTTAGGAGTGACTAAGCACAAAAATAACCAAATTTCATTTTGCTATTCCCGCTGGTGACCTTGTGCTTGGCACAGATCGTGCGCAACTACTGATATCAAGGGGTCAATCAATGCATAATAAATAGTCGATGCCATTTTGCGAAATTGAAAAATAGTGCTGACCACCCAGCCAGGTAGTTTGGATGCCAAGTGAACACTTCCACAAATTTGAGAAATATTCGCTACACCTGTAATACTGTATGCAGTAGTTGGGCTCAAAGGTGAACTTTCAGACAGTGTTAAATGCCTTGTTCCCCCATCCTCCTTCTTTAAATCTCTGCTTTATGGGGTTTATTAAAACACAGTTAATAAGAAAAATAAATGGAGCCTGAATGATGAATTAAGTTAATGCAATTATATCTAATGGAATTCATAAGAGCTGGCAGACAATAATCAAAACAGTTTAATGCTGCCTACTGCAATTATATTTGCACATTAGAATAAAAAAAAATAAAAAATAAATAAACAAACACTAATGGTTTATTCATTCCTTAAAGGAGAGGTGAACAGTACGGCCTTGTCTTTTGGTTTGGGATTCATAAAAGTTTAGCTTCTAATTAATTTATGCACCTCACTTAATACGGTTCACAATTAATTTTAATGAATTTTAAAAAGAGAGTGAATTTTTTTATGAGTAACTTCAATAAAATATTTAAAAGGTAATATTGTAATAAATCCACCCATAATAAATCCACCTGACTTCATATTGCATGACAGGGAAGACAGTGGCTGGCTGAGCTCAGAGCAGTGATTATAAAACTTTCAGAAAGCAAAGTCTGAGCACAGGAAAGCGGCATGTGGCATTCTGTGCATCCCAAAGACTTGCAGCTAGGATAACTGGTATCTTATCTTTGGCCCATGGAGTATTATTCTGTGTGTAATCTGAAATTATTTGGTATCGAATCTAAGATGTATCTAACTTTATGCCATGTTCTGTTTGGAACAGGTAGCAAACCCAGGATAGGCACTAAGAAGATGGATGGATGGAATGTGGCAACAGATCAATAAAATAGTGAACTGGTCTTATGTTTAGAATGGAAAAGAATAGTGATGTTTTATCACTTTCCAACGGTTTTTTTTACTGTGCCCCATTTTCTTTCTTTCTTTCTTTCTTTCTTGCGCCCATCACCATTCTGCTACATTACAGGACTCTGCCCATACTCTTCTGAAGGAGGGTTAAAAAACATCAGCAAACGCAGAACATGCTGCTGTTACAAGTGGTGACATTAGTCATTTAAAAGAAACCATTTATTTGTCATCATCTGATAAAGGTATGTGTACATACACTAGTCTCAGTGCTTGTTTCGCCAAGAGTTAGAAAAATAAAAATTTATGCCTGTTTACCCAGTGTTTCCCGTTAGAAATGTGCACTTATGGTCATCTAACAATAATATATTGAACGTGTGATGCACTTACTTTTTAGGGAAATTTAGTCTATTGTTATCTTCTGAATCGTTGACTCGGTAGAATACCAGCAGCCTTTGTTATCATCAATTTCTTATGACAAGAAAGATATTTGCAGCAATTTGAGATATTTGCAATTTCAGAGATATTGCTTATAATTTTGCATGGGAGGCATGAGGATTCACTCACCGAGGTGAACAAATGCTCAATAAGACTCTTTATAGAAAAGAGGCCCACTTCATGCATTTTTTCTGTTAGAACATGAATTTCCTTTTTTGTATTTATTTCAAAATACATTCTCTGACACCCAATTTTAAACATTGTCGGAGATCATTTTTCTGTTAATTTATCTGGAAGTGCAATTTCTTCCTTTTACACAAAAATCTTTTTGGGCGGGATAGAGGAAGGTGCTTATGCAACTCCAAAAATGCCACAACAGAAGATAGAAAATAATCCACTCAACCAATAAGAAATAACCTGTTCTTAATCTGCCATCAATAAGCAGCATATGTTACAATAAGACAGATATATGCCAAAGAAAAAAGTTGCAAATAACTTGTCGCTATGAAACATACCACACAAGCAACATGAATAAACAAGGGATGTTTAATTTTGGCATTTAGAAGATTATACCAAATTACATATCAGGATTTTTTTAATTCAGGATTTGTAAAGGCTTTTCTATTTTTGCACTGTGTATCTGTCATCACTGCCTATTCCCTCTCACTACATGTTTGTGTCCAACTTAGATATTTTTGATCGAAATGTTTAATAAAGAATATGATATATGAGACCCTTGATTGTTGAGTCCATTCACTTGAAGGCAGAACATGCCCCAGCACACCACTGTGTCATTACAGCATGTTCTGCCCTTGAATGAGTTCCACATTATTGTGTACTGATGCCGTCGCATACTAATGTAACTATAATGAGGCTGCTTTATTAACTAAGCCCTTTGTTTAACCAGCTTGCTTTTCTGCAGAAAGATCAACTGGCTCCCGAAAGGCACGCCAAGACAAAGGCATCATGAAGGAAAAAAGAAGAACATAAACACTGCAGCGACTATGGTTAGCATGGCAGACAGCCATTGTGACTCATCAGGGAACTAAACAGCTTGGCATGATGAAAACTCATAGATCATTGGATAATTTCCTGGCTAATATCAAGAGTGTGATGACAGAAGAATTTGCCATTGGTATAACTGCATGAAATTCTCTCTCTCTCTCTGCTCAAGATATCCCATATACTTTTGTGTCAATTGAACTTCTTGTCCCAGTTTTTGATAAAATCACAATGAGGGCTAAGCAGAACTTTCTAAAGTACTGGTGAATAATACGACCAGGCTTATCCTCTGAATGTCCTCAGTACAAACCATTTAATCATCGGTTAAAACTGTCAGGTTTGATCTACAGAAGGGATAGCAAGACGAATTGTCAGCATTTTAAAATGAATTGTGTTCCTGCTTTCTCGCACACACACACGGACCATGTTGTTCATTTCATATAACTTACTTTATGGCTAGGTGATAATGGAATTCACAATTATCGACGAGGGGTCAATATTTCACCTCCCGCCTCAGAACTTATAGACATCTTTAATGAGATGCTTGATTGCATAACAAACCAGTAGCATCCTGGAATCTGTTCAGTGTACTTCTATGTTTTGCAGAAGTACTGGCAATGTACCTTTTTCTCCTCTCATACTGATATAAGGAGAGCTTTCAAAATGAATCATTGCACATCCACTTGGAATACTGAGACAGTGAAATATCTGTTGTCATGACAGCTTAGACTGCCAAGTAGTTCTGAAGCTTATTGAAGCCTGAGCCAAAAAAGATTTTACCCAATATACAGGAAAACAAATGAATAAGTATTATAATTAACTTCATTTTGACAAAGCTGTACATTCCCTTCACTTTATTTCAGAAAGGGACTTTGTTTTCTTAATAAATACCTGCAGCCAGCTAAAATGTATCTTAGAAATCAACTTTATGTTGTGCTAAATGTTTGTTTATGGGGTAATCTTCATCTAATTGTCTGTTAGTCTCTTCTGTTAGTGCAGTGTCATAATTACCCTGAAGCACAGGGAATGAATCAGAATAGAAGTGTCTATGAAATGCTTTCTCACTCTTGTGTCAGAACACCAAATCAAGAACACCAAATACCTGGTGCAGCTGTATTGGGGGCTAGGAGGGAACAAAAATATAGACTATCAGGAGGTCCCCAACACTGGGTTGAGAAACACTGATGTAGAGGAATGCTACGAGAATGTGATCATCCCTATTGTGATAATATGGAGGAATACAGATATTAAATTTTTCTACTGCGCTGTATTTCAGTTGGACCCATTTTGATATCCTCTCTCTATATGCTGACATGTACTTTTTGAAGTCTATATTACCTATTATCTGTTACTATACAAGATGGCTTAATAGCTACTTCAGATAGTCATGTAGTTACATTTTCCTTTAACTATTACACCTTTAAAATGCACTGCACTGCAATTGAAGCTTACACTTTCCCTTCTAACAATTATAGGTCCTGGGTTTGACTTTTTTATGAACGGCATCCCATAATACACCGTGTCTGCTTCACTAATTATGATATAAAGGATAATGACATATTTTGCCATGCAACACTAAACACATTAAAGAAGGCCGGCTACCTTTTAAATATCATTTTTAGTATTTTTTCCCCGTAGGAAACAAAAAAAGAGCAACGGTCAATGTATCAGTGGTCATTAAAAAGTGCCATGTTCATTTTGATAATATAGGGAGATTCTCCTCAGCTGCACACATTCCATTACCAGCCAATACCATGACAAGGACCCGCATCAAGCAGCTAGTATAATAATAATTTCATCCAAATTCACACAAAACTTGACTGTGAAAGAAAGTCATTTCAAGACTTAGACCAAGAAAGAGAAGCAAAATTGCAGTGGGAATACTAGGGATGACACAATGTATAGCCAATTAGCTGATTGACAGTTTGAGCTCAACTGGCATCTTCTCCATCAGGGAGTGCGCACTGCCAGGCTGCTACCAGACAGATGATAAAGCCAGAACCTTGGAAGACAGTCTGTTAATTACTCCTGAGTGTACAAAATATGCTGCGATCACACCTCAATGCGTGCTGAATGTAAATGAATATAACGATACATGAAAGAGCAACTACAAAAAAAGGAGCAGAAAGAAGAATGGATGCAGCTAGGAGAATTAAAAGCAGAATTTTGCTTAACCTACTGGACAGAAATAGCAATACATTCAGTCATTTCTTATGGTGGTAAAAGGTTAATTATAATAATGTCAATGATATTATTATTATTAAGAAGAAGATGAAAAAAACAAGTAGTAGAAGAAGGATAAGAATGAATATTATCATTGTTGTTGATAAGACATGATTCTCCGTGTATATCCTCTACACTCCTCCAAAGTTGAGGTTCTAAGCCTCACTCTATTTGTGGAGTGTTCTGCTGTGTTATTTGGGTTTGTTTTGCTGCAGTCCAATGATGTACATTTCCTAATAGGGCTTTTTCAAAACAGAAGTGCTCTTGGCCACCCGCAGGCAGGGTTGGACTGGGATCAAAAATAAGTCCAGAACTTTGGGGCCCCCACGGTCCCTCAGTAAGATTTGCTGACCGAGGGCTGGGGGTCTCCCACGATGAATTCTGCCGAGCGATAAATTTTGTTGACCAGAGGTCCACCACAATAGATTTTACCGACCTACATACCCATCAGCCCACCGGGAGAACGCCCGGCATGCCAGATGGCCAGGCCAGCCCTGCCCGTAGGGGGTATATGCCAGGCTCTGCTGTTGCTTTATTCAGTTACAGTTTGTTTTTTTGTGTTGTTTTCAGCAATCATAGTCATATATAAAGTCAATATTTCTGACACGTGAAAAATGCTGCATAACTCAATTGCAAGTTTACTGAGTGAGTTTCATGCCATTTGTAGTACAAATCATCATATACCTGCATGGACCACGGATCAAGATCCCACAAAGCTAGCCAGCATTATGCATTTTTTTTTCCTTCACGTGGAGCACTTCCATTTTGGAAGTCTCTGTAAACAGATATGTGCCACCCTTGGTAAAATGCAAATTCCAAAACAGTGGAGGATGGGTGTAGTATTCTTCTGCCTTTACATGCTTTAGCATGGATAGAGCAAACAAATACTAACACTATCTGTAATCACTGATAAATGTCATTATGCTACATTGTGGTTAAAGAATGGATAATAATACATTGTTTTTAGCTTGTAACGCTGCGAGCTTAAACCAGCTCCTGTTACACAGTGGCTCAAGGTCCCTATTTTATTGTGTATTTGTCTACAGTCTTTTCGAAAGTTTACACCCAAACACCCCCAGGCCCTCCAGAGAATCCTCTAACCCACCTTACACTCTTGTCCTGGAGATGTTTTAAACTTTTGCCATTTCAGCAGGGAACAGTTGAATCGTTTTTTTACTTGTTCCTTTATATATGTTGTAATTCAAAGAATGAAATAAAAAAATCCTACCTAAATTCTATCTATATCAAATTAGAGAGCTGTCATGACCTGCTCGTTCGTTCCTCCTGTGTGCCACGCCCCCCTCGTTACCTCGTGTTAATTCCCGATCTTAATCACCTGTTACCTGTTATGTTCAGCCTGTCCTGTGTATTTAGTCCGCGTTTGAGTCAGTATTCCCCAGATCTGTCACTGACGTAGTTTGCTGTGCGCTCTCCTTTGTCCTGTCTGCACTTAATTATCCCCATTTCGTCCGATTTACGGCTCTCTCGTCTGCTTGCCCGCATGCTGGACGTTACAGAAGCACATAAGAACATAAGAACATAAGAAATATACAAACGAGAGGAGGCCATTCGGCCCATCAAGCTCGCTTGGTTACATCTAATTTACAGAAAATAATGCAGCACAATTTGCAACCAACCTATATACATATTATTTAAGTTTTTATGTCTTTTCTTCTTTACATTAAGTTCAGTATTGAATACTCTGGATATTACTCATATGATTAAAATATGCATAATGTGCATACTGCAGATTTCAGGATGCAGATGTTCTTCTAATTTGTTGAAGGCATAAAAGTAAAGTAAAACATGTCTCCTAATATAAAATACTCATTTCAGTTTTAGCATTTACAGCCAATATAAGTGCTGCGTATCTTAACTAAAACTGTAGGGACGGTTATCTCAGCTTTTTCTTGTTATTTTATGTTGACTCCTATCCCTAGGTTTCCTGGTGCCCTGGGGCGAGCTGTAACTGAGCGTGAACTGCAGGACCTGAAACAGACCTCAACCCACACCAAAGATATAAGTTGACCTGCTAAGCATCACTGGCTGCCCAGGCAAGAGGGCTGCACAGAGGCAAAAGGGCAGTTCTCACTCCGGACATTACTCATACAACACTCATACACTGAAACACAACTGAGCATAAGAACATATTACTTATAGTCGTGGGCCAAAAGTTTTGAGAATGACACAAATATTGATTTTCACAAAGTTTGTAGACTGTTCTTGGATGGTTGGGAGAAGTTGGTCTCGGAGGATGTTTTGGTACCATTCTTTATTCATGGCTGTGTTCTTAGGCAAAATTGTGAGTGAGCCCTCTCCCTTGGCTGAGAAGCAACTCCACGCATTAATGGTCTCAGGATGCTTTACTGTTGGCATGACACAGGACTGATGGTAGCCCTCACCTTTTCTTCTCTGGACAATCAATTTACCGGATGCCCAAAACAATAGGATTCATCAGAGAAAATGACCTTACTCCATTTAATTACAAATATCCAACACTAAACCACCGCTAACTCGATCAAATTTCATGTGAGGCACTCATCAGAGTGAGAGAAAAAAAACGTGTCACATGCCATGGAGGAGAGAGGACACAGAAACAGGATTATTAAATAGCCACACACCCTGTCATTACAGCAGATTTTTGCATGAGTTGCTTGATGACCATAAATGCTTAAAGCAAAATTTAAGCCTATTCCAAATCATGCAGTTGGAAACTAACGTTGTGTCTGTTCTGCATGGATTTCCAAGGTAGCCTCTCATTCTGGAACTGGCTTTTTTTTAAATAAATAAATAAATAAATAAAAATAACAGTCGGTACAAGAAAAGTATTTTCTGTCTATTATCAGTCAATTATCTTGATACAATTCAGGTTATTATTTCTTTACTTCAAGGTTCAATTACTGCTTTGAATTCTCTTTGGGATTGCCTTTAAACAGATTTGGAATATAAAAAAAAAAAGATGCCAAATGAACTGTAAAGTTAAATAAATCGTACAACGGGTCAAGCCCAACCCTCAGAAAAACAACCCCAGATCATAGTCCCGTCTCCACCAAACTTTACACTTTACACTATGCAGTCAGGCATATCACCCACCAAACCCAGACTCATTCATCGGATTTCCAGAGAGAGAAGCGTGATTCGTCACTCCAGGAAAAAAAAAAAAAACTTCTCCACTGCTCTGGAGTCCAGTGGCGGCGTGTTTTACACCACTGCATCCGACGCTTTGCATTGCATTTGGTAACGTAAGGCTTGCATGGAGCTGCTTGGTCATGGAACCCCATTCCATATGCGCTGTTCTTGAGCTAATCTGAAGGCCACATAAAGCTTGGAGGTCTGTAGCTACTGACTCTGCAGACAGTCATGTGTTGTGCCTTCTCCATGATTTTACGTGGCCTACCGCTTTGTGGCTGAGTTTTTTTTGTTCCCGAATGCCTCAACTTTGTTACAGTACCTCTAACAGTTGACCGTGGAGTATTTAGTGGCGAAGAAATTTCACGATTGGCCTTATTGCACGGGTAGCATACCACACTTGAATTCACTGAGCTGCCGAGAGTGACCCAATCTTTTGCAAATGTTTGTAGAAGCAGTCTGCATGTCTAGGTGCTTGATTTTATACACTTGAGGCTATGGAAGTGACTGGAGCACCTGAATTCAATGATTTGGAGGGGCGTCCCAAACGGCAGCTCCCTTCAGTGATAAATGCCTCATAAACGCTAGTCTTTGTCATTTATTACTAGATTAATTAATGATTCAGCAGCTAGTATATATTCGTTCCCCAAACAAACTCTAATAAGTGATAATTGAAGAAATTATTTCCACTTTGGAGTTTTTATGCTTATTACATATGTTATTGTTGCTGCTATGTTGACCGACGTAATGGACAATATTTTATAAATTACCAGAATTTAGGTGGATTTCTTTGTGGATGTTGGCAACACATTGTGAATTATTTAACAAACTGAAGTGTTTATGTAAAAAAAATCACATAAATAATAATGCAG
>JAABNX020000047.1:15168865-15179662 GCA_015163995.2 Mormyrus lacerda | reverse complement strand
TATATATAATTTTATATATATATATATATATATATATATATATATAACAGTTGTTAAAAAGCGGAAACTTCAACGAACATAAGGGTCCGTATGGGACAGCTTCTGGGTCCGGACCCCGACAGCGGTCCACCTATTAGTGACCTCTGCTGTATTGGTATAATTAATCATTCTAGAAAGATTGAGCTGATGTTGCCCAAATATAATGGTAATGAATACTTAATCAGTACTAAACAGAGCATGAGCATTAAACTAAGGAAAATTATTGCATATGGGAGTTAACATGAGTGACAAAATAGTGTTGCGTTAAATGGTAGCGCTGGGATCGAGAATGTTTGTGATTGGTGGATTCTTCTGTGATCGACATGCTTCTTAGTTTCCGGTGCAAAGCTGCATGTCGGCCTTGTATCCAAAAACCTTTAAATTAACCTAAATTATATGACAGACCTTTGTGGATTGTTTAAGAATAAGAACAGTGTGACATTTGTTAGTTTAACAGAAATACCAAAAGCGTTGTCAACGCGGCTTAATTCATATAACATATAATCAAAACATTATGTTTTTATGTTTTTAACAATATGATTAGTAATCTGTAAAGTATTACATTTCAAAGGTAACCTTCCCGACACTGTGGATAAGCCCATATTAGAATGAGGCAGAAAATCAAGTCTTACTTTGATTTGCATATTCTCCTTTGTGTAGCTACATATTTAATCCTCTGGAAGGTTCATGAGTGAAATGCATGTCTGGTTTCCTTTTCTTCCCAAACAAATAACACCCTACCAGTCATATACAATTACACATAACTTTTTGACCTCCCTATTAGCCATGTTAGGGGCTAAAGTGTCTGAACAGATGGGATAAAGGCCTGTTTTACAAGTAGACTCTTATGATTCGCATGCTATTCTTCACATTTCTTGTACGCTTACCAGATCCTCTTGGAGTTCTGGTAGGATTTCATCTGTTCTGTCACATTAAAGACTCTAATTGTCATTTCAAATTTAAAACTAATATTCTATATTGTTTATCTGATAATCCTACAATACTTCAGAATGGTCTGAGAGCACAAAACAAATTTACACTTTGATCTAAAAAATTGTGCAATAATAAGTGTTAAAATCAATAGCTAGTGACTGACGACAAAGCATATAGTAACTGATGCACTGGAGGCTTTTAATATGATATACAGAGCACTGATGTTCTCTGTATAAACTATTGCACATCAGACAGTGATGCATTTTGAAATGTTGAGCACTGCAGCTGTCCCTTTGAAATTGTGTGGGGGGGGGAAGCAAGATACAAGTCAGAAGTACATGAAAGCAAGCCCATACATCATACTCCTGATGTAAAGTGACTATTCTTATAAAATGTCCGATTTATCTACCCCCTCGCAACAGATGTTCTCATAGCCGGCAATTTAACGGGCTGGAAAACCTAGATCAGCATTTTCTTACCTCAGTATTTCTTTTATGGTATAACAACACACACACAGTATACACTATATATAAATATATAAATACAAACACACACACACACATATATATATATAAAGCAAATAATATACACATAATATATTTTCTTATTTTTCTGTGTGTTGCTATGCATGTGATTTGTGATTTTTGTAACTGCTGTGGTAAATAACCCTTGATGGAGCATGAAGGCTTTGTTAAATGAAACTATTTGTTGATCAATGAATTTTCAATGACATAAGAGTTCCAGAGGTAAACAAAAAAGGAAAAAAAAACTACCTTATTTGAGAGAAGTGTCAAAATGTTTTTTTTTTGTATATGCAGAAAAAAAAAAACATTAATCTGCATTACATTATTAAAATTTAAGCGCAACTACCTACTAATAATTATCCAAATGTTGCTTCATTTTCCAAATTGGATATTTTTAAAGATTACTGAACAATCATATTTATTGTTATATACTGCATATATTTTTATATTAACTTAAACTTAACCAGTTGTTTAAATAAAGGATACAGCTACTCTACAAATCCCTTCTGGATTCACGTTCTTTCATGCTGATTATTGACATTTCAGCCATTAAGTATGTTTCTGTGTAAATGTCACTGATAAAATATGTTGAAATTCCACCACACAGGAATTCAGCCATAGTCTACTGTTGTGCATCCTAAGCGCAAACCCAATACTCACAGTTGATAGTCAGGCTAAGGTCAATCAGGCAAGAACTAAGCAATGAAAGGTAATCACAAGTAAAATACTCAAGAGGAAAGTCACAGACCATCCATTTTCTATAGCCACTTGTCCTATTCAGGGTCATGGGGTGTCAGAACCTAGCAGTACAACACAGGGTGTAACCCAAGATGAGGCACCAACCCACTGCGGGACACACTCACATACCTTTGGGCAATTTGATAAATTCAACCCAGTTTAGCATATTTTTGGACCAGCGGTGAGGGGAGCTGGGGAGGACTGGAGTACCCAAAGGAAACCCCACGACAACACGGGGAGAACATGCAAACTCCACACACATTACCATGTGCCATGGAGGAGACTCAAACCCAGGTCCCAGAGGTGAGAGGCAATACTGCTAACCACTTTGCCCCCATGTCACCCCAGGAGAGAGCCAATATGACAGAACTGGGGCTTAGCATGCATCCCAGAAACAAGAACAAGTCTTCATAACTAATATAAATATTCATGTCTTTCAATATCCAAGCAGGTAAGAGGACACAGCTGTGAACAATAGTCAGTATATAGGATTATACCATTTAGTATTCTGGAGAGGGGGAGGACTGGCCATAACAGACACAAGCAGCCAGAGATGTGAGGACATAGCACCTAGTATCAGAGGCAACACTTTGTGCATATTGCTTAAACGTATGATAAAACTACATAACGCCCTTCTGTGGGCAGAATATATTGCCCTTCATTACAATATATTTGAGGCACATTTGGAGTTGGCACCTTTGGCAATGAGAGTGCAGTAATACCAGATGGCAACTGGAATATTGAGAACATTGTCCTTGATTAAGCCAATGAAACCAATTACATGGCAGATTACAGTTACTATTGCCAATATTTATATGAAAATCAGAATCAATATGGATATTAACATAAATACAATGCGTAAATATACTTGCAAAACATGCTTGCATTATAAGTTAAATTATTGTATATCATACAATATACAGCTATCTGGAATATTATTGTCTTGTGATGGACTTTCATCCCATCTGAGCAGTCCCTAGCCATGGGATCTGTTCTTCCTGGGATAGACTCCAGACTCACACAACCTTACTTTGGATCAGTGGTTGCCAAAAACGGATGGATAGAATGGATGCATGATTTATTCATCACTAATAAATTTGAAGGAAGGAGTTTTTGGTACTATGATCAGTGCTTAATTTGTGTGTAAGGTGTCTGATCTGAGCAGGAACACTGGAAGAACGAACATTAGACATGCTAGAATATACTGTAGTAGCTAAAGAAAATCCACCTACAATAAAGAATCAAGGCAGTACCAAAAAGTACATAAGACAATACGAGAAATCAGCATAATCGTATCAAATCTGTCGGTGCCTGGTTAATTTTTGTTGACAGAAAATCATACTATCAATTATCATTATTTTAGCTCCTGAAAATCTGTGTTGGTTTTGATTGAAAGAAATAGTTCCTGTTTTATTCTATAATTACAGATTAAAAGCTTTCTCATTCAAACTTCTCTTTATTAGGTGCATTCAACTGAGAATGGTGGTAAAGTAGAATGTTAAAGCAAAAAGAATCCTCTGTATTCTCTCCATTTTGTTCTCCTGCACTCTGAATGCTAATCAAAACCCCTGTTGAGGAGTAATCAGTACTGTCAGATAGAATATAACTGTTTGGAATTCTAATCGTTCAAGTCACATATTAACTCCATTCTGTAATTATCAGTAAGTCAGATCTGAATAAATCAACACATTAAATAGCAGACAAAAATAGCCATTCCTTCAGATTTGAGTTATTATGGCCATTAATATAGCTCCATGTCAAAGACTTAGAAACGAACAATCATACATCTGGGTAAATGTCGCTGAACAGGGCTATATAAAATTCAAGTGAGTAACATTAGAATAGAATTATTTCCAATTTGTCTTCAAAGGCTTCTGAACTCTCATAGAATATATTGTCATGAAAGGAATTTAGGTTATGTCGGAGTGATGTCAAAGTAATTTCAAAAGACCTTGAAGCCAGAATTCAGCCTGAAATGATTCTGTTTTCATTTTGGTTCTTGACATGTTGCTTGGACAATTTCCTTCATGCTTGTGGGACTGACATTTTAATTACTGTATGGTCTTAAGGAGAAGTGTGAAGGTCATGATATTCAATTATAAAAAGGAAAACACAGTTTTTAAATCTCTGTGCACTATGGCGGGGAAATCTTTAATGAGTTACCATGCAGTGATCCAGCAAATAATTTTAAAATATGTATTATGACTTCTTCCCCCTCTCCTTTACAGTACTGAAACCTTGTATTTATAATGTGGTGGCATTTAATGTACTAGGAAAAGTCATTTTTATTATCATGACACTAGAGAACGTCAGCAAATGAAGTGCAGTGCTGTCTTCTCACCAAGTTTAAATACAATGTTGTTAAATACACCCACAAATCAAAGTTACATATTAATTCATATCATATTAAGGGTACATTTAAAACCAATGATACGTGTGGCATTCAAAAAAATAAACTCGGAGTTCCCTGAAACTGGTTTTTATTATCTTCATGAACCTGGATAAGTTGTCGAGACCTGGAAAGTACCTGGAACTGGACTGTCCTACCTACTGTATACTGCCTGTTTTTCTTCCCATTGTCCACTGCATAGGAAACGGCAGGAGATGGGTAACAATGACTAGGGGATGCTGATAGGACAGAAGGTTCCAGGTCAAGAGCGTGTTGAAGAAAATCTCGGTGTGGGTGGTTGATGAGTGGGAGGTAAAAAAAAAACAAAAACAAAAACAAAACAGTGCAAAGTACCACAATACCAATAACATACAAGGAGCTTATTAGACAAAAAACTACAAATACTGACTTGAGACTGATAAGGGGGGCATACAAAGTCTGGTACTCGGAGAGTAGCAAACATGAGCTTGCAATAAGATCACAGCTGTCCTATATTCCATAGTGATCCATGGTTAAGAAGACACTAGGATCCAATGCTGCAGTAAAGAATCTATGTACACATTCATAACGCATTCATAAAGCATTACAAATGTAGCTATAAATATTTAGAAAAAGGCATTACACTTCATAGCCATGTTTATTATGCATTGTGAGTGCTTTATGAAGTATAAAGCATGCTTATTGCTTATAACTGTCATGCCCTGCTCATCTGATCCTCTTGTGTGCCAAGCCCCCTCGTTAAGCTCGTGTGGAATCCCCACGTTTACCAGCTGTTTCGTGTTATTCCCAATTAGTCCTGTGTATTTCAGTCCACGTTCAAGTATGTTTCACCGTGATTGTGCTTTGTTTTACCATTTATGGAATAAAACCCCTCATTCCTGACTCCGGTTTCCCAACCCTGATTCCTCCCTCCGTATTCTCCCTGCTCAACCACTGGTCGTGACAATACTGACCATTAAAATGCATTATGAAGGTATCTAATGCATTACGGATGGCCGCTTCTGAAGAATTATAATCAACACTATGATACTGTATGACTGTCAATAGAAGATGCTGTAATGCTTTATTATATCTTATACTGACCATTACAGTATAATAATGTATTATAAATGTATCTACAGCGCATTACAGATGGCAGCTCCAAATAAAGTGTTACTGACATGCTTGCTATTTACCGAGAACGTACCGACACCAACCCTGAGGGCATAGATGAACCTTTCATCCTTACATTGCTTGACTGTCAACATTGATGCAATTTACGGGAAGTTGTAATGCTGTTCTATGAGAACACAACCTTACAGAATTACATAACATTTCAACTAATCCCTTCCACTCAGTCACAATAATTCAAGGGAATGTATAATATTATTAATCCAACTTAAGATGTTTATTTTGCATCTACTGTATGTGAGAGAAAATGTATACTCCACACATATACAGAGCAAGGACTGGATTTGAACCGTCATTGCTGGATGCATAAGTCAACTGTGCTACCCAATAAAGCACCTGTCCCCAAACATTTATGAAGATAAAACTCTTTACCAGAGCACAGCATAAAGACAACTTTTGTGAAGCTGAGCCTTCTCTGCTGCAGTGAAAAATCTCCACAGTTGTTCCTGAGGCACTGGTCTGGCGAAATAGTCCATAAACACTAAGGAACATATTGCTCCTGTAAGCCAAGAAGTCCCCAGTGTGAGCTCGGTACTTACTGGCCTTCAATGAAATTGTAAGCGCACCAGTCAGCTTCCCTGCCAGCTCCACATCCGCCTTGCCCCTCCTGTCATGAACATCTCCACGGGAGACCAGCATTGGCTCAGCTAACTGACACATCCGTTTCACTCACAGAGAAACGTTTGGGTAGCTAATGTTGTCTGTTATGTGTCACAGTTCCCCATGGCCCCTAGATCAGGTACAAATGTGGATTGGCATGGTGACATCACAACACCTTGTGTTTCTGAGCCTCTGGAATCCCATGCTGGGCAAAGATTGATTTTCATTGTACAATCACATCAACCCACACAGAATAAGAAAGGTGCAGTTTGAAAGAAAAAGAAACAATATGCTACCTCTAGGTAAGCATCATGGCTTAATATTATCGCACTCTTTTGCCAAAGTTTCACACAAAGTGCCTGTTACTCTGTTTCAGTAATTTACAGCTTTAATACATGTTATGCAGGTTTCTTATTTATTTAATTATCCACTAAGTCCAAGCTACCATACTGGTTATCTGCTGTGTTTTTTACACTTTTCTGCTCCATCAGTCTCTGCATGATTTTTTTAGGACATCACAAATGCACTAAAGGAATACTTACCATGAACTTTCAAGCTAGGCTATAAGGATTGCTCTTTAAGCTGAGTACTGATTTTCCCCCAGTCTTTGTTTGGTGCTGTCAGGGCATCCTGTGTAAAAAATGCTTGGAATTCAAATGGGAATGTGAGTGTAATTGTTTTGATAAGTGCACATTCCCAAACTGTTTGCTTCCTCCATTAAATCTCTACCCATGCTGCACCTACTGGCCTTCACTGTCCATAGAGACGTGCTGTCTGACTGTAGGCGTCAGACTCTTGTCTCTGATGTTAGCAATTTATAGGAATAAAGCACCACTCTGCAGAGATTGCAGAATTCCCGGAGGCAAGTCATCTAGGGCTTGTATTCTTCTGAGACTCACTAAAGACCTGTGGTGTGTGTTTAAGTAGAAAAAAAACAATGAAATGTTCGTATTCATGAGTCAGGTAGATTGATCAACCGTAACTGTGAGAAACCATTCTCTATCCATGTCAAAATCATGTGTCTATACGTGGCTGAAGACATGATTCCAAGAAGGAAATGGAATTAAAACATATTATTCTTCTTCTTGGGGGAAATCTAGGGGGTAATTTTCAGGTATTCCATCTTGATCTCCATAAGACACTAACTTATATACAGATGAGAGAAAATTTTTGAAATGAGAGCACAGGGTCTTCCATGGTCCTTGGTGCAAATAGCTTTCAGGGCCTTGCTCAAAGGTGTAGTGGCAATCACATACACAGAGCCCTAACCCACAACAAAAACCCCAAAGCTGCATTAATTTTAATTTGCATCCCTCTACTTGAATCATGCAAGGTGATTCCTGTTGATTAAATGCCTGCTTAGATATATTTCATGGTGGTACACAAGTGGAATTTCAGAGTGTAGGTCTTGTCCTTTTCAGTTGAATGCTGTGTGACGCTCACTTCTCATCAACTTGCAGGTATACTTTTATACTCTTCGCTGGTGATGATTTCTTTGTGGTTATGAAGGAGGCAGGAGATTTTAGTTGAATATAGACATGTATTTACTCCCCTTCTTAAATAAAAAGTCCAAACTTGAGGCTTGGCACTACACTTTCCTTGCTGCTCCCAGCTCCGATGCCATCTAGCTCCATCTTCATCCCCATAAACACAACATAGCTAATTTAAAGTCTTACATATACTCTCCTTCCCAAAAAGAAATGTCCTCATTAAAAAAAAAAAAAAAACTAAAAAAATCAAGGGAGAGAACTAACATTATCATAAGAGAACTAACATTAACATGTGCTCACACAAGGGGACAACAGTGACAAGTTGGCAACGGCTTCAGTTGTACAAGCAGCTTCAGTACTGGCAGTCCTAGGAATAACAGCTTGACAGGAATCAGCCGAAACAAGGGTCGTGGTGTCGTTCCCCTGTGGTAAACTAAGGGTAAAGAACATCCACCCCATCAAGCAGAACCCCTAAACATAATTCCAAGGCAGTTATACATATGACGCAGGTCGAAGTGTTGAGTTCCTTCAATAAAGCCGGATATAACAAAGATGGCTCGGCACGCGAGTCTTCCAGTGAGGAAGAGTCAACGAGGACTGTGACGTAGGCACCAGGTCCTTGGCCTCCGGTGACACTTCCATTGTGCATGGGGGCGCAAATACATTAGGTACAGGGTCCAATCTTGGGGTCAGCCGCGGTCCCGTGGGGTGTACTGGCGGCATCAGGTAGGGAGGTGGTGGCACAGGTGACAGGCCAGGGTCACGTGTGCTTGGTGCAGCAATGGGGGGGAGAGTTATGGGTCATATTACCATCTGCTTGTGGTTGGGATGTAGGTAATTGAGGTGACTGGGGGTTGCGTACAGGCCACAAAGGGCAATGACACCCTGAATCAACAGGCTGATTAGCTGGTGCGAATGTAGTCAGGGGCTCAGCAAACGGAACATTGGGGTTGGTGTGATAAGGTTTGAGACAGTTGTAATGTAAAACCTTTGGTTTGCTGTTCGGCTGGGAGGGATTACGAATCTGGAAATTAACAGGGGGGAATCCATCCCTGACTGGTATGGTGCATAACATGACATGGGCCCGACCAAGGGGGCGCAAGCTTATTGTGCTGATGCGCCGGATCATCAGCTAACCCAAGATCCCCCACCTTGTATGGGGCATACCTCAAGTGCCGGTCATAGTGCTGCTGTTGAGAGGCCTGAGCCTTATCTCTAAATACCGAAGCTGTATGATAATGAAGCAATGAAGGGAGGGCACATACGCTACAGGGGTGCTGGATGTGCCAGATGTGGCAGCAGTTAGAGGACTGTGACTCTGAAACGTGTCAATAGGGACCCTTGCCTCTCAGCCATGAACCAGATAAAATGGAGTAAAACCTGTGGATGAATAAGTGGTTGAGTTGTAGGTCAGCGCTACCTGGGGTAAATGTTCATCCCAGTCCCTACCGAAGTTAAAAAGGTACTTCAACAGCTCGTCCTTCAGCACATGATTCTGGCGCTCCACCGCCCCATCACACTGTGCATAAGGGCATGTCCGAAGTTTAGTGATGGACATTAACCCTCTGGGATCGAGTATGTCGTCGGCGATGCAGCATTCTTTTCGTGTCTATTTCAGTTTATATCTCGTTGAAATCTTAATGTTGAAGTACCTTTTTCACTTCGGTAGGGACTGGGATGAACATTTACCCCAGGTAGCGCTGACCTACAACTCAACCACTTATTCATCCACAGGTTTTACTCCATTTTATCGGGTTCATGGCTGAGAGGCAAGAGTCCCTATTGACACGTTTCAGACTCAAGCCGAAGGTAGGTGGGCAATGCAGATAATGGGCCATAGCACAGTCGACAGCAGGTATCCCTGGATGGAGGCTGTCCCTGAACAGAGGAGTGGTGTGGTAGGCTAACCCCGTAGTCAAAGTCACGTTGATGGTCCACCCATGAAGGCTGGTGCCTGTTAGGGGAAGCTTGCTCAAATACAGCACAGGAATGGTTAGAAACACACGAAAGGCTGGCGATGCCTTGCTGGATATCAGCAACCTGCTATGAGAGCCTATCCACAGCACTATCCTTCTGGCTCATGCTAAATTACCTCAGGTCACAAAACTCTTCTCTGAGATCAGCAAGAGCACGAGGCAAGTCCACAGCCAGGACAGTCACAGAACCAACATGTAGCTGTAGGTCAGCTGGAAATACAGGGGCCAGTGAGGTCATATTAAGAGCCATATGTGCACGTTCACACTGTGTAGCCACTTTAAGTGCAGCATCTAACGTTAAGGCACCATGCTTGTGAATTTTTAAGTGCAGTGTTGGCTGCAAACCGGAGACAAAATAGCGGAAAACTTCACAGCTCTGGACCTCGCTGTTCAGTTGGCCGTGCTGATGACGGATTAGGGAGAGAGACAGAGACAGACATGAGGACAGCCTGTATGGTTGGTACCATGCCCCTTCTTTTATTATTTTCCCCTGGTAACATGGGTACAACACAAAGGTTCCTATCTGGCATTACCCCTAATACTACATTCGCGGCCATATTGAGGAAAAACCTCAGCTACCAAGTTATTTAAATCAGCAGCATAGACCTCCAACAGTTCTTGCAGCATACAGGGTCTTGCGTTAAGGTGCACCTGAAACTTGTCAGGAAAGTCAGCCGTCCAAAAATAGCAGCTAAACTAGTTTTCGCTAGCTCATAGTTGTCTTTGACATCAGGCGGCAAGCTATGCCAATATGAAAAGGTGGAGCTGCTGAGTTAACACCGAGCAGCTTAGCCCTATCGAAATGGGTAAAAGAAACATCCAGCGCTACCTCGAATTGCCGAATCTGGGCACTATAGGGTTCCGTCCCATCTCCTGTAAAACTACTTGCAGGGACGGATTATGGGTTGTGTGGGCCCCTGGGCAAAACGTTTGCAAGG
>JAABNX020000047.1:15128018-15147862 GCA_015163995.2 Mormyrus lacerda | reverse complement strand
TTCCTGGTTGCTTAATGTTTGATCTGGAATATGACAGCACTAGAGGATAACGGGTTCCTGGTTGCTTCATATTTGATCTGGAATATGACAGCACTAGAGGATAATGGGTTCCTGGTTGCTTCATATTTGATCTGGAATATGACAGCACTAGAGGATAACAGGTTCCTGGTTGCTTCACGTTTGATCTGGAATATGACAGCACTAGAGGATAATAGGTTCCTGGTTGCTTAATGTTTGATCTGGAATATGACAGCACTAGAGGATAATGGGTTCCTGGTTGCTTAATGTTTGATCTGGAATATGACAGCACTAGAGGATAACGGGTTCCTGGTTGCTTCATATTTGATTCTTCTCAAATCTGTGGCAGTTAATTTGCGTCTTTTTTTCTCAACACGTTTCTTGCGACCCTGTTGACTATTTGCAACAAAACGCTTGATGGTTCTATGATCACGCCCCAATATCTTAGCAGTTTGGAGAGTGATGCATCCCTCTGAAAGACTTTTTACAATTTTTGACTTTTCAGAGTTAGTCAAATCGTTTTTTTTTTTGGCCCCATTTTGCCTAGGGAAAAGAAGCTGCCTAATAATTATGCACACCTTGATATGGGGTGTTGGTCTCCTTAGGCCGCACCCTCCCTCATTATACAAATACATATCATCTGATATGCTCAAATTAAATAAGCATTCAAGTTTATACAGCTCAGAGATGGAATATATGCATGAAAATTATGATATGGTAAAAATACTCACTTACCTAATAATTGTGCACACAGTCTAATTGCTGGTTCAGTTGGACATGGTATGCATCTAATATGATCGCAAACTATGCCCGAGCATAGAACACAGACATGAACACAAGTGGCACATGTATGCACATATACACTAAACGTGAATCAAGACCAGAAGGAGTAAATCTGGCTGGCAGTACCGACTGGGTAGCAACAAACATTTAACAAACAGTGAGGGATCACTTTGGTGGGATCAGAGGTACATTGTTTGCTGGAAATTTGGGCTGACAAGTAGTGCTGTCTCAAACGATTATTCTTTAAACGATTAATCTAGCGATTTTTTTTTTCCTGATTATTCAACAAATCTAACAACTAATTTTTCAATTGAGCTGATGATAAATTTATTAATAAGCAATTATTTTCAAGTTAGTTGTCAGGTCCGGGCCACGCCCCCGCCGAACGGGCCACCCCTCCTAATCTACGAAATTGGTCTCACATGTGCTAGCAGCAATATAAGAAGGTGCTTCACTCACCTCGGCACGAGGTATTGTTGACTTCATGCGACTTACTGAGCGTTATTCTTTTTGTCCTGTCTGCAGCCCTAGTCCCGTCCCTTCGTGTCGACTCCGTGAGCCCCCGCTACCTCCAGTCCCGCCCGTGTCCGCCCTTCCTACGTCCTGTGCTCCGCATCGGTTTGACTTCCCCGGCTTCTTCGACCTCCAGCACCGTGCCCTGACTACGTCCTTTGATCGCCCCTTCCAGTTCTGGTTGCCAATAAAACCCATCCATGGGCATCCCGGTCTCTCGAGTGTTCTGTGCTTCGTAACATTAGTCATTTAAAACAACAACTCACCCCCTCCCACACACACACAAATCTGAAATTCTCATTAACATTTCAATTTATTAAAATATTTCTTAAACATTAGAGCATTAACAAAAAAGGCAAATCTTAAGAGATATATGTGCATGAAACAAAAAAATAAGAAAATTTCAGGTCACAATAACAAATAACAGTAACATGAAGAGACAGTTAGGCATTATAGGCATTACAGTGGAGGAATGTAAGCATGTCTACATGATCTGCAGTTAGGCTTGTCTTTTTTTTGTGACAATGTTCCCAGCTGCAGAAAAGAATGGGGTTGACATTGCAGGCATAAACAGGTATGATTTAGCCAGAACAGCCAGAGTTGGGAAACTTTACACATTTTCCTTCCACCACTGTAGGGGGCTATTATCTCCTGCAGTGCAATTCTCACTAAGTAGAGAAGTACCTCTTTCCTCACTATTTCATTGTCACCACTGTCTTTATCATAACTGAAGTATCCCAAACCTTTGGAAGACCGCGTTCGAGCCTTGACAAGAGTATCCAGGAACAACTGGGGGCAAAACAAAAACTCTGAAATATTTGGTAAAATGTAGTGTCTCTCTTTATACGTGCAGCACAATTAAATGAAAATTGATGCATTACACTTGATAAATCATTGAGGGCCGTGCATCATCGTGCCTAAACTCAAGATAAACCACAAAATAAGGACATTAATCATTAATCATGAACTCTAGTGTTCAGAAAATAAGTCACTTGGTGATGACAAAAGCGTGCTTGGGCCCAGAACGTTATGAATTTGGGATTTCAGTTGTTTCGTTCTCAATGTTTTAATTATGAGAATCAATTATGACATTAAAATATTGATTTCCTTACCTAGTAGTTTAAATGTTTATATAATTATAGGAGGCAGGACATGAACTACTAATGGGCCAGGCCGCCCATAAGGGGGGAGAAAGGGGAAGGGTCTCATTCACTAAGGAAATGCAATGATCGATCCACCGGCACTAAATATCAGGATCAGCGAAACCAGCCTTGGACTGAATTGAAATCAAGATTCAAGAAGATTTATTGTCATTTCATGAACATGGGGGTAGCATTTTAACGAATGACATTAGGTACTGAAATCCCGTGAAAAGCAGTATACTGTAAAACAAATATTCACTTGTACCGAAAGATTAATGATAATAATAATAATAGATTACAAATAATTTAAAGTGCAGATGCATATTCATAAATACAGTAGTGTTACCGGTACAAGTATAGATATATTCACATTTATTGCACATAAGAAAAAGATCATCTAGTGTGTGGCACAGTTTGTTAGTTTGACAGCTTCTAGAAAGAAACTGTTGCTCAGCCTTGTTGTTCTGGCCCTGATACTGCGCAGCCTTTTTCTTGGGGGTCCTTCATGATACTGGTAGCCCTATTCCTGCATCTGCTGATGATCTTCTGTGCAGACTTAACTATAATCTATAACCTTCTTACTATTACACCTACACGATCGGGGTAAGGGATAATCAGAGAGTGCATGACGGAATTCTGTCTGTCTGTGACCATGAGAAGGGGATACACTCTTTCATGTTTTAATTTAAGCTACAAATTAAAAAGTTATGCAACGTGTACTAATTTGTTGTACAATATACTTTCCATTTAAATACTTGAGTATAGGACAGAGACTGAACATTTTTCTTGGACATTGAATATCATTTGTGTAGTGTTGTAAATGATCTTGAGAATGGACACAAGTAGGCCCTAATAAGTTACAACACACTGGGAAATAACACATTGAATTAAATTAAGTGTTTAGCCACTGCTGTGTAAAGATTTCTAGTTCACATAATCTCCTTCATTTACTAATGGAGCAGTGATAAGACCATTATCACAATTAATTATGTAATTGTCACTCAATGTTGGACCTGGGTTTACATGGGTGCCTAAAGGTGTATGTGTACCCTCAGGTGAATGTCAATCACTCCATAACTGACATACCCTTAGTGATTTTGTTTGACTCAGCAATGACTAAACAACCAATGAGAAAAAAGTCTATCAAAGAGTTACACCAAATATCCACTAGGTGGCAGTCAAGTACCACATTACAGGATGAGGTCCACAACATCATGGTCAACCCCAGGGGAAGATGGTAGCACCTACCGTAGGGCTGTTGCGATTACGTGACGATACAATCGCAATTATATGGCGCTTGCGCAATAATCACCAGGGCTTCGGATAAGAAGATGATCTTCTAATGTGTGGCAGCGTTTGTAGATATGAAAGCATCTAGAAAGAAATGCTCCTTAATATCAATCAAATTTAACATAAAATTATAAAGGGTTTTATACTTTTGAAGCAATGCAAATTCAAATGATGTCTGACCTGCCCATCTATATTCTTATAGTATACAGACCACCTGGACCATACACTTAATTTCTTACTGAATATGGGGAACTTGTTACTGACTTAGTTATTAACTTAGACAATATTATAATATAATATTATAATGAGATTTCAATATACATGTGCACATAGAGACTGATGCTTTCAGCAAAAGTTTCCTGTTCCTCCTGGACACTGTTGGATGTTATCAGCACATACCAGGACCAGCACATGTTCACAATCATACACTAGACTTGATTATTACTCATGGAGTTTATGTTAATCACGATGTTAATCACGAGGTGTCGCAGGCGAGGCCAAAGGTGGCTGACGAGTCATCAGAGGGGGACCCGCAGGCGACAGCTGAAAGACCTGCATTCCTGGAGACCAAAAAGTGGGGATCCGGCCGGGATCTGCCCTGCTGTGGAGGTGGTAGAGGAATTACTCCCCTGGAAGGGTCCAGTAGGGCCACCAGGGAAATCCCCTAGGGGTCCCACTCAAGCTCCTCCTCCCCCAAGGGGAATGGAGCGGTGGTTGGACAGTCTGGGACCTCCTCATGGACAGGGATTGGGATGATGGGAACTGGAGCCGAAGGTACAGGAACCACGGGTGGAGCAGGAACCTCAGGGACAGGTGGAGTAGGGACCTCTGTGGGCGGAGCCGGGACGGGTGGAGCAGGGACAGGCGGAGCAGGAGCCTCTGTGGGTGGATCAGGGAGGGGCGGAGTAGGAATCTCTGTGGGCAGAGCAGGGGCCTCCGAGGGTGGCGATGCAGCCACCGGGACCAGAGCCCCACAGGGTGGCGTGTCAGCTGCCGGCAGTGGAACTGGGGAAACTAGGACCAGAGGCGTGGATGCAGGAGCCGAACAGGTGGAGCACGGAACCTCGGTGGGCAGGTCCAAAACCAGAGCAGTAAACCGAGGTGTTGGCTCTCGGTTAGTTGAGGCATTTCTTCTTAGAGTCCTGTCATTCTGTCACAGTCGCATGTGGGGAAGCAGGAGCAGGGAGACGGAGAGTCGGGAACAGCATCAGACTTTAAACTGCAAAAAGTACCACCACACCACCAACATCTTTTTATCTTGCTTATCCACGATATCTCCTCTTTCAAAAATTTGTCGTGGCTGTTGAGTTTGTTCCTTTCTTCCCCGCCACTTCAGTGCTTATTGCTTCCACGATTTACCAAAACAGTAGTATGTCATGTGCTCCACTAACCAAATGTGATAAAATTTATGCAGACTACTGACCTTTGGACGTCAAAATACATATCTAATTAATATTTTAGGCACACTACTAATCTGCTTACCAAATTGTAGCTGTAAGTAAATGTCCGTAAACTACCAAAAAGCCAGCATGCAGACAAATGTTTCTCCCGTCATCTGAAGCCCTGGTGATTATTGCACATGCACCATATAATAGCAATTACATTGTGACATGATCCTGACAGCCCTAGCAGCAAAAGTAGAAGTTGTCTATCACAGGGGAGGAGTTTGCACCAGCAGTTTTGTCAAGCCTCTCATTGGCAAATGATAACACTGAAAATTTCATTAAACAAGGTTACATGAGGTCCCTTATTAGTGGAGACCCCGGTAAGCCAGCACATTAAAGCACATCTGTCTGCACCATAAAATTCACTTTTAAACATTGTAACACAAGTACAAACAAGGTGAATATCACTGCCGGCACCTTCTGTCAGAGGAAAATTGAAATTGGCTGGCAAGTAGGAGCCCCTTCAGAAGTTGGCACCCCATGTGGTCGCCTATAGGATTGACCAGCTATGACATAACAGCCAATACAATAAGAATAACACCATTGTTAAGGTGAAAATGACATAACCATGGTATAAAGGTTAAAATATGCAGTAATTGCTTGTCATAATAATATAATTGCATACTTATTGCATCTGCATTTGTGCTGTTGTAATAACAAATTACCATGCATTTTAACCTTTATAAGCTAAAACATATTTGTTTACCAGTAATGTCAATCCCTAGACATAACATAACTTGTTCAATTAACAGCATTCAGCAAAATATTTAACAAAATACTTCACGTATCTAAGTACAGGTCAGTACATATCTCTGTACTGAGTCAGTACAGATAAGTTTTTTTATTATTATTATTATTACAGAATCATAACATCTCTTGGTTTGATGATACAAGCAGATCTTGTCGTTTGGAAGGATGGTATATGTGTCAGTGTGAGTGCTGTGTTTATTGTTTTGAGTCCTCTGTATGTTCATGTATCTCTTATGCAGTGTTTGGAGGTTCGAGAGGTGGGTTGTCTGTCTTTGGTGGATCCTCATTACTGTCCATCAGGTAACAGCCGTTGTGGCATATGTTTGACTATTATCTGTGCTGAAGAGGCAAGGACTTTGGGTACCCACAAGCTATAGGACAGTTGCAGGCTTTCATTTGTCTGTCTCTTACAGGAAGTGAACAGTAGCTCCTTGTTCCAGTGCAAACGGTGCCTATGCAGTGTAGTTGCAATACTATTTCTACTATTTCTGTTTTGTTTCACATCTTTCCTGGCATGTTCTGATTTCTGACTGAATACTGTACATGCGCCTATAGCTGACTGTCTGTTGTGGGTAGGATGCAGCATAGGCATTGGCTCATGAGTAACTGCAAAGGTGCTTTGAATCCATCAACAGGTGCACATCTATGTTCATTAAGGATTAGCTAAGGGTCTTTTTTCTCATATTACGCCTTGTCTAGTGTGGCTTTTGCAGTTTGCACTTTGTCCACCAAACCATTGACAATGGGTAACAGGGACTGGATGTTACATGCATGAAATCCCACACAGCTGCAAGGCTTAGAAAGTTACATGAACTGTATTGCGACCCACTGTTTGAGAGTACTTTTTCAGGCATTGCATGCTGGCTTTAAGCTTGTGGATTACGACTGCAGAAGTGGAGAAGTGCAGCCTTTCCAAGAATCTGAAATAGCAGTCAACAGCTACCACTGGCATGTTATTCAGAGGGATGCCACTAGAGATTTTGAACCCTATGAAAGCATATCATATCAAGACCCTAACCCAGACCAATTCAACTGTGTTTTAAATTTTTTAAAGCCCCTGTCACTCAAGGGCCCTTGGAGCTGTCCTCATCTCTCCCTGGTTATTCATCACTGTGTGGATCTTTGCATCCGTGTCCTCACTTAGCAAACCAAGCCAGTAAATAATGGATTTTCTAGACAAAGCATCTGTCAAGTCCCATGTGCAGACACAGCGCTAACTAGCCTGATCATTAACAGCTACAGCTATATCTTGCCTATTTAAACCTTCCTGTCTCAGCACTCAGGTTAGGTATTGTTTGTGACATGCAGCATACAGAGAGCTTCATCAGTCTTTCATCGTATCCATACCATCTATTTCTTTTATGTCCCCCGCCCAAGCCCCTTGTGTTCAGACTTCCTATTCTCCATCTTTAAAATCAGTCATTGCAAGCAAGGAGCTACCGCTCCAAGTGGCTTTCTCAAAATGGGCACTAAAGGCTTATGGTCAGACTCAACAAAGACCTTTTTGCCATACACATAGCTGTAGAAACATTTGCATTCAAACACTATAGCATGAAGCTCCAGTGAAGTTCTCTGAGCAAAAATTGTTGTTCATAATTTGAAAGAAATAGGCCAGGCTCTTTGGTGAGTGGTCCTTATTTGAATGCTCTCTCATGGATTTTCTCATGGATTCACTGGTTTGTATCAGGAGATGGGGTGCTGTGGTGGCACAGTGGTTAGCCCTGCTGCCCCATAGCAAGAAGGTCCTTTGTTCGATCCTTAGGTTGGTTATACAGTAGGACCTTTCTTTGTGTATGTATGTATGTGTATATATATATATACACACACACATACACGGTGCATCCGGAAAGTATTCACAGCGCATCACTTTTTCCACATTTTGTTATGTTGCCTTATTCCAAGATGGATTACATTATTTTTTCTCCTCGGAATTCTACACACAACACCCCATAATGACAATGTGAAAAAAGTTTACTTGGAATTTTTGCAAATTTATTAAAAATAGAAAAACTGAGAAATCACATGTATATAAGTATTCACAGCCTTTGCTCAGTACTTTATTGATGAACCTTTGGCAGCAATTACAGCCTCAAGTCTTTTTGAATATGATGCCACAAGCTTGGCCACCTATCCTTGGGCACTTTCGCCCATTCCTCTTTGCAGCACCTCTCAAGCTCCATTAGATTGGATGGGAAACATCGATGCACAGCCATTTTAAGATCTCTCCAGAAATGTTCAATCGGATTCAAGTCTGGGCCACTCAAGGACATTCACAGAGTTGTGCTGAAGCCAATCCTTTGTTATATTTGCTGTGCGCTTAGGTTGTTGTCCTGCTGAAAGATGAACCGTCGCCCAGTCTGAGGTCAAGAGCGCTCTGGAGCAGGTTTTCACCCAGGATGTCTCTGTACATTGCTGCAGTCATCTTTCCCTCTATCCTGACTAGTCTCCCAGTTCCTGCCTCTGAAAAACATCCCCACAGAATGCTTCACTGTAGGGATGGTATTGGCACTGGCCTGGTGATGAGCAGTGCCTGGTTTCCTGACGCCTGGTATTCACACCAAAGAGTTCAATCTTTGTCTCATCAGACCAGAGAATTTTGTTTCTCATGGTTTTCCTCTCTCCACAGAGGATCTCTGGAGCTCTGATAGAGTGACCATCGGGTTCTTGGTCACCTTCCTGCCTAAGGCCTTTCTGCCCTGATCGCTCAGTTTAGATGGCTGGCCAGCTCTAGGAAGTGTCCTGGTGGTTTCGAACTTCTTCCACTTACGGATGACGGAGGCCACTGTGCTCATTGGGACCTTCAAAGCAGCAGAAATTTTTCTGAAACCTTCCCCATATTTGTGTTTCAAAACAATCCTGTCTCAGGGGTCTACAGACAATTCCTTTGACTTCATGCTTGGTTTGTGCTCTGACATGCGCTGTCAACCATGGGACCTTATATAGACAGGTGCGTGCTTTTCCAAATCATATCCAATCAACTGAATTTAACAAAGGTGGACTACAATTAAGGTGCAGAAACATCTCAAGGATGATCAGTGGAAACAGGAGGCACCTGAGCTCAATTTTGAGCTTCATGGCAAAGGCTGTGAACACTTATGAACAAGAAGGCGTGTGTAGAACAAGGTGTTGTGTGTAGAATTTTGAACAGAAAAATTAATTTAATCCATTTTGGAATAAGGCTGTAACATAAAATGTGGATTTAGTCATGCTCTGTGAATACTTTCCGATTGCACTGTGTATGTGTATATATATATTAGTGGTACCTCAGTACTCAAACTCATTAGAATTCAAATTTTTTAAAAGTCGAACCAACCAGTTTGAAAAAACAGACTTAGAACTCGATCTGAATCTCAGAAGTTGATTCGTGAACGCCGACCTAAGATGACTTGTACGTGCAGGGAAATGAGTCTTTTAGCGGAAACAAAGGCTAGCACTTCAGTCTCAGCCTCGCATTCGCTGTGATAGCATCGTGCATGTTTACACTAGCTGAATACATATATTTAGACAGTTAAAATACATTTAGACAATGACTAACAGTAATTATATAATAAAATACATTTAAATATAAAGATCTTAATTATTTAAATATCATTAATAATTTTATATATATATATATATATGAATAAATAAAATATACGCAGTGGTACCTCACAACTCAAACTCAAAACTTAATCTGTTCAGAACTTGGGTTCGAATCTTAAAAAGTTCGAGTTCTGATCGAATTATTTCCCTCACTGTGTGTGTGTGTGTATACTCATGACACCAGTTCCAGTATCTGAGGAGGTCCTGGATTGTGTGACCACCACTCCTTATCCCTTGAAGGAGGAGGAGTTTGAGTGGGACCCCCTGATCCTAGCCAGGTCCCCACCTTTCGGTGTCCCGGAAGGAGAGAGGACCCACCCACCTTGCCCCCTGGTTCGCCCTCAGTCTCTTTGGCTGTGGCTACAGGGGTGCCTGCAGGTCCTCCGGCTCCTGCTCGGCGGTTGCTTGTGGGTTCTCCTTTGTGGACTCGTTGGCCGCCTTCAGCCCTGCCTCTGACACCTCACTGGTTACCTGCAGGTTCCCTCGCTTCGACTCGTTGGTCGCCTACGGGTCCTCCCACTACGGCTCGTCAGTGGACGGTGTTATCACCTACTGCGGCTTGCCCTCCCTCTTTGCCTTCACCGGAGTCCCCTCTGACTTCCTCCTCGCCTCCCTTAGTGCCACCTCCGACTTCCTCCTCGCCTCCTACGTCTGTCCCTCCGGCTTCCCCCTCGCTCCCTCCGAGGTGCCCCCTAATGGTTTTATTTTGTTTTCCAGGTTTGTCTTGTTCCTGGTCCCGTCCTGTCCATCGGTCCCCTTGAGGCCCCCACATTTGGGGGGGGGGGTTGGGGTTCTGTCATTACCCTTGTGTGAATTCTCATTGTATCAGCTGCCCTGCGTTCATTCTGATGTCATGTCCTGTATTCCAGTGCGCGCTTCCCCAGATGTCATTTTAGTTTTGTGTCTTTGTCAGCCATGTGATCCCTGTATGTTCATTTACCCCAAATAAACCCATTACTTTTGGATTCCCGACTCCCTGTTCCTGCTTCCTTGCTTCCTGATTGCTCGCCTCTCACACAGATCGTAACAGACAATAATACACAGTGCACTATGCCTCTAGTCCATATTGGACATGGAAATGAGGTATTGCATATGTTATAAGACACATTTAGTGGGGACACAATATTGCACATAGAAACAAGAGTTGCACAGTGAGAGATTGGATGACTGGATGGATGGATCATTCAGTTCATAGTTCATAACAGTGATTTGTACTGTTTTTCAGTCTGTTTGTATTAGTTGTTATTGCTCTGTACCACCTGATGGCAGCAGTTCAAACAGGTGGTGTGCTGGATGTGATGTGTCTTTCAGGGTGCTGCTGGCTTTTTTGTAGCAGCGGGACCTGTAGAGCTCCTCTAAGGACAGAAGAGCACAAATAATGATTTTCTGGGCTGAGTTAATGACCCTCAGCAGTGCAGTGTTTTCTCCTGCAATGCAACTGGCAAACCACATGGTAGTGCAGCAAGCACTTGTAGAAGGACACCAGCAACCTCTCAGCGAAGTCGTTCTTTTTGAGTATCCTCAGAAAGCGAAGTCATTGCTGTGCCTTCTTTTTCAAAGCAGTGATGTTGTTTTTCCAGGTGAGATCCTTGCCCAGATGCAGGGCCAAGAACTTGAAGGCTGGGACCCACTCCCCACTCCTCAACTAAACTTTACAGTTGGCCTAATGTAGTCAGGCATGTAACATTCTCCTGGAATCCACCAAACCCAGGCTTGTCCATCAGACTACCAGACAGAGAAGCATGATTCATTACTCTACAGAACACGTTTGTACTGCTTCAGAGTCTAGTGGCAATGTGCTTTGCACCACTCCATCTGACGCTTGGTGATGTGGCATCCTAAGACAGTACCACACTTGAATTCACTTAGATCTTCAGAACGACTCATTCATTCACAAATGTTTGTAAATCTGATTGCACGACTAGGTTCTTAACCCTTGGGGCCACAATACGCATCAGACGAGATGACACAAGCAGTGTAGTAATTGTACTTGCACGTATAATTTACAACTATCTGGAGCATTAAATGTCATGTCCACCAGGGGGCAGTGTGAGAAAACCATCTTGGTCGGCTCCTTCGTTTTGGGTCTCAATTGTTTTGTTTGAGGTTGTGACATGGTATGATGTGCACTTGCTGCCTTCACAGCAATCGAGTTAGGATATTCAGGATTAGACCTGAATCTAGTTTACAGTGTTTTACTGTCATGGTTTACATTTTTTCATTGTAACAGGATTCGCTTTAAACAGCTGCTCAAAGTAGCCAGTCCAGCGGGTTACTATTGCAGTGGCAACCATAACAACCGTTCCTTCACCTACCCTGACTGCAAGTCTCCAAGGAACAGACTCAGATGTACGTAATGCTTCCATTTCTCTGTTAGCAGGACGTGGGTCACTAGACCACAGATGGTGTGTCACCTATTCACAGATTCCTCTAAGAAACACCTCCTTGTCTGCCCTCAGAGACCTCATAGCTGTCCTCCTCAGTTCTCGGTACAAACTGGAGCTTCCACCGAGTCATGTGCTGCGACTCTTCTCAATAATATCCAAGGTGCCCTGCAAGATGAATCACCTCCTTCTGGGAACACTGGCTACACAACCCTTGGCAACCTTCATGGTCTTATCATGGAAGGTCTCCCACATCACATTAGAGTCGGCAGTCACACCCAGGTCTGCAAGTTTCTCACAAAAACCATGTGCAGACTCATCAGAAACAGCTTGATCTTGGAGCCTGGCCAAGTGCAGCCTCATTCTCCTAGTAGATGGTAGCATACTGTATCTAAGCTAAATCTTATGTTGTCAGAATTCACAAACTGGGCACTTTTGTAGACTCTGCTGATCTGCAGGAGCCTCTGGCATCTGCCCACAACAATTAGTGGATCTCCTTTGTGGCACCACCAGTACTGGAGTACCAAATCCAATGATGTGGCTTAGAGCATTGAAATAAAAAAATAAAAGTAAAAATGAATGAAAAATACGTTTTCAGTCTTGGTTTAAAAGTAGCAATGGATGGTGCTGATTTAATATACATTGGCTGTCAGGGTCAGTACCATTCCTACCATGCCCTTCAGTCCCTAGTATAGTGCCCTTCAGTTCCTAGTATTTTGCCTGTTACTTATACTGTAACTAACTCATTGGGTTGAGTATGTGGTCCTGAGACTACAAACCCACTGGTCAGGAGTTCAAGGCTAACCAAAGGCTGACTCAATTTGAAACTTTATCATTTTTTTCTTTGTGTTTGGTATTGTATCTTTGCTTTTTTATCATCTTTGCTTTTTGTCCCCACTTCTGATTTACCTTGTGCCTGGTTTTATTCTGTTCTGCATAAACATATGTTCCTAGTCTTCACTATTGTTAATCCTTAGTGTTTGTTGGGTTCTTGGTCTTGTTAATTGTAAGTTATTTCACCTGTATGTTGTTCCACTTCCTTGATTAGTTGTTCACACTTGCCCTTTGGTAGTCCTCATTATCCGTCTATTTAAGTGCCTGCCTCCTGGTTATTTTCCCCAGTCAGTCGTTGTATGAGAAATTACTCTTTGTAGTAATTATTGTGTGTTGTATTCTGTTTGTTCCTGTGGTTACCCGGTTCTTTTAGCTGGCGAACGTATGGTCCTGTTGGTAATTTTCGCCCTTGTGGTCCTCTTGTTTTGTAGTTTACCCCAGTGTGTTCTGTTTTCTTCAATAAACCCCCTTTTGTCTTGGAGCTGATAGTGGATCGTCCACCTTTTTTTTCCTGGCTACAGCATACAGTATCGTGATATTGGCAGTCCATTCCACAGCATTGGCGCACATACTGCAGAAGCACAGTCTGTCCTAGTCTTTAACTGACTGCATGGTTAGGCTAAAAGGAGCTGACTGGAAGGCTGCCATGATCTAACGCAAATTTGGAAGTGAAGTAACTGAAACATATGATGGGGCCACAACCTATTAAGAGCTTTAAAACCAAATAGTATAATTTTTAACCTAATCCTGAATATCACAGAAAAATAGAGGCTAAAATTGGGAAGATATTACAGGTACTAAAAAGAGGCATCATAAGTTGAGCAGCAGCACTTTACCATTTGTAAATGAGACAAAACCGACTGGCTGACACCTCTGAATATACACTGCCCGGCCGAAAAAAGTAGTCGCCATTTGAATTTATATCAGCAAATATTTAAGAGCCAATGACTGGATCAGTATTACAGCTCAGCAATGTTATGCAGCAGGAAAGTAAAGTAAGCTGAGTACCTGAATCTACTGAATGGCCAGGTTACACCTCCATCCATCATCAATGGATTTTTCTCCTTCCCTGTTGGCATGGGCATATTCCAGGACCAGAATGCCAAGATTCATCGGGTTCGAATTGTCAAAGAGTTCAGTGAGCAAGAGGAATCATTTTCACGCATGACTTGGTCACCAAAGAGTTGTGACCTTAACCTCATTGAAGGTCTTTGGGATGTGCTGAAGGAGGCTTTATAGAGTGATTCAGCTCAGTTGTCAATACAGGATCTTGATGAGAAGTGAATGCAAATCTGGATGAAAATAAAGGGTGAGATGCTGCATAAGCTTGTGGAAACAACGGCATGACAAATGTGCACCATAATCAAAGATAAAGGCGGTCCAATGAAAAATTCAAACAGCGACTTTTTTTTGGCCAGGCAGTGTATAATTAAAATAATCTAAACTATAAGGAATGAAAACATGAAAAACATTGCAAAAGAAATGGTTTGGCCTTTGCTATCTGTTTGAATTAGAAGAAGCTCTTCTCAAGCGAATTTATCTGTTTGTCAAATTTTAAATCAGAGTCACAAATGATACCCAGGCTCGTGGCGGATGTTTTTACAGATGAGGATAACTGCCCTAGAGTTTGTGTTATAGTATTAATACCTGTATGCTTGCTAAATAAAATGACTTTGGATTTACTTTAATAAAAATTTTTATCTCATTTAGAGATACATGAACTCAGCTGGATCAAAAGGACAATAAAGTTGTATATCACCTGCTTTACAATGAAAAGAAATATTGCATTTCTGAATAAAAATTCCCAATGTGAGCTGTCATGCCCAGCTCCGTCCGATCCTCCTGTGTGCCACGCCCACCTCGTTACCTCGTGTTTATGCCCGATTGTCATGTGTATTTAGTTCGTGTGTCAGTCTGTATTCCCCAGACATTGACGTAACGTACTGTAATGTCGCATGCTCGTTTCCCCTTCCCCATTAAAACCCCGTTACCCGTTCTGCCTGCCTGCCTGCCTGCCTGCCTGCTTTCTGGGCTGCTGCCCGCCTGCTCGACCCGCGCATTGTGACAGATCGTGACAGTGACCATGTACCAGAAAAAGAAAATTGGCCTCAAGATGGAACCCAGTGGAAATGCACACTCAACAGCTGCAGACGATGAAAAGAAGTGACTAATATTCACTGAGAAGCTTCTGTTCCCAAAATATAAAATGAACCAGTCTAAACACCTGAATGCAAATTACATGCTTTAAACCAGGGGTGGGCAATCTTATCTGCAAAGGGCCGGTGTGTATGCAGGTTTTTTCTGCAACTCCATAATTAGATTACTAATTAGAGGACTGATTTATTGAAGAGTCCTCACACCTGGATTATCCCAAAAACCTGCATACATATCGGCCCTTTGTTGATAAGATTGCCCACCCCTGCTATAAACAATTAAAAAGTATTTTGTGGTCAAGAATGCCAAAGGTCATCTAAAAGAATTGCAATCAATTTGCAATGAATTCCCCAGTGTGGGATCAATAAAGTCCTATCCTATCCTGTTCTATCCTATCCTATCAAACAATTCCCTCAGTCAGTAGCAAGTAAAAGATCCTTTCTCGCTTTTCAAATAGACTCAGTGCTATGTAGTGTTTGAAAGCCAGACTGACATTTATCAGAGATGTCATTCTCACTCAAAAACAGCAAAATCAGAGCATAGACAAAACTTTTTAAGATTTTTTGAGATGAATGACAACTTTGAAATGCATCAAAAATTGTTTGAAATCCTAGGATCCAGGACCTATTTCTTAAGAAGCGGTTGAAAGACTGTAACAGTGGCCAAAAAGGTATTAATGATAGGCAGAACACTATAACCACATCATTTCTTTAAACAAGCATGAGGGAAAAACCTCAAGAAATCATTTAGTCGATTGCATACCATATACTGAATGAATTTAAAGAGAGAAATTTGGGTAGCACTTTATAATGTAAAGTGACACCACATATATAAGCCTTTAGTTAAACGTTAACAAATCATTTACAACAACTCAATAAGACATTTAGAAGCCTGTAATTAATGATGAACAAACCATTTGCATTTTCTTAATAAGATATTATTTATATATAAGCAGGTAGTTAAGGGTTAACTAATCATTTCAAAAACCTTATAAATCATTTAATGGGGGAATAATCATAAGAAAATTATTAAAAGATTACTAAGTCTGTAGTTAATGAACAAATCATTTACAAATTCTTATTAAGACATTAACAAGCAATATGCATGTAGTTAAGGGTTAATTATTTACAAACCTTCAGAAACATTTGTAAATGATTAAAAGAGGAAATATAATGTTTCATTAGCCGTGTAAGCAGGTAATTTATTCATGGTTTATTATGCGTAGTATGAGTAGTACAGCTGCAGCTTCAGGTAGCAGTGACATTAATGTTTGTGCCTTTAAGAAATGCGGCTGACATCATCGCCCTGGGAACGCATGGCTATGAAAGCCCCATTTTTTGGCTGCGTTGAGAGGTACGAGATTTGGTGTAACATGCATATCCATGTAATACATACATGCAAAAGTGCTCAGAATAATTTCTGTGTTACATGGGTATGTTTATACCAGATGTGTTGATGTGTAGTATGTGTTTGTATCGGTCATTGCAGGAGGGTTCCTTGCTAATTTAATTGCAGGTCAATTTTCCACATTGCATTCCACATTACGGCAGGCAATGAATTGGTAAAAAATGGATAACATTGTTTAAACCTTAATATTTTTCTACTTTTTTCTATTATTTTTCTATTTTTCTAAAATACGACAGTCCAATTGCATCTTTCTGTTATTTTAGTTTGGCTAAATTGAAAGGTGCGACACAAAAAGTATATAGATATAGACTTTGATGTTTGTGTATGTATTCTTATTTGTGATATGTATATTCATTTGTGTTGATTGTGACAATTGAATGTTAATGATTAAGCATTAATGGTTATTTCTGCACTACTGTGTGCAGATTGGGTTTTTGTTGTTGTTGTACACATTCTGCGATTGATCTAACGGCAAGCCAGCAATTTTTCACACTGGAGTTGTGGAGTGTGTCAAACTACGTCCATTACCTACCTTCAGTCAGTTAATTGGATACAGCTCTCCTTAATACAGATAAGACTCATGAGAGTCTCATGTTTTTTTTTAGTATACTACCTGGGTACTACTACACAGTGACAAAAAAGTAAAGTTGGTGGAGATGAAATGAATCTGCACATGGTGAAAGGTCATGTGACTGTAACACAATGTTTATAATATCAGATCAAACGGACAACAGAGTTGGCAGTATGGGCACACTGTTGGTCCCATGTCAGTAGGGTGTGGCACGCCATTCTCCCGACTTGGAAATATGTGGCGATATGGTATGGAAGGGAGTTGTACAGCCATTGTATTCTCTCCTATGGCAAGTCGACCCACAGCTGTTGTAACTGGCCCTCAAGATCCTGCAAATTCGTGCTGGGTCTGAGTGGATGGCTGAGCTGATCCCACACGTTTGTTCGATTTGGGGAAAGATCAGGGGACCTTGCAGGTTATGGGAGGACCTCAAGATGACACAGGCAGTACATACTGTAGAAACACGTGCCCTGTATTGACAGTTGTCTTGTTGACTGTACCAGGGTGCTGTCTCAGAAGGGGTTTAGACATGTGGGCACAGGATGTCACTGATGTAGCACAGTGCCATCAGGATCCCCAGAATCACTACCAGAAATTATCTGAAGTCATACCCTGTGGCTCCCCACACCGTTATGCCAGGAGTAATGCTAGTGTGTCTCTTCACAACATTGGCAGGATTGATCCTCTCCCCTCAACACCATCATACGCGTACACGATGGTCATTTGTGGTAATGTAGAACCAAGATTTATTGCTTAACATAGTATGATGCCACTCGTCATCACTCCGTGCCTCCCAGTTACAGCACCACTCTAAATACAGTCATCTCTGTACTGGTGTTAATGGCAGCCTATGCATGGGACAGTGAACCCATAGTCTGCCTGATGCTAGTCATTGAGACACAGTGCGGGATGACACCGAGTGTTGTAGAGAGTCCAATAGCTGTCCCCAGATGGCAGGCACAGATGTCATGGGGTTCTGTAATGCTTGTGGAACAATATGACAGTCCTCCCTTGGTGTGGTTTGTCTTGGACAGCTGGGACCAGAAGTATACAGGTGCCCTCACATGCATATTGGTTCCAACATTGGACAACTGTGACGTCTGCATGCCTCACATGCCAGGCAATTGCATGATACGAAGACCAGGCATCATGAAAAACAACCATGTGACCTGGTAATGCTGTCTAATAATGTCTGGCGACTTGATGTGCCAGGACCATACCCCTATAGCGGTACAGTGGAGGAAAATTTTAGAGAGTTTACTTCCCCCAGCCTCAGATGTTATGAGGCTGTTAGGCTCCTCTGCTCATCCCTGGCACTACATGAGGCTGTTGGACTCTGGTTATGACCTTTTGAAGGATGAACATAAACCAGGACCCAGACGACAGGCCATCCAGTTATCTGCAGAGGCTGCAAGCGCTGCTTAGCACTGCAGTGAAATGGAATGGGGTAAGACCACCTAAAGTCAACTGTCAGCTGATAAAGCAGTTGAAGCATGTTGGGACCACAACATTGTCCTTTGGCTAGAGCTGGAAACTGATGAGCCCCTTGACTTTGCTGAGCTTTTGTTGCAGCTGAGGATAGAGGAAGACAAATGAGCTACTAAACTGGATCACATGCGCCACCACTTGGGGGTTTCCAAAGCAAAGTCCTCAGTGATTTGTCTGCACGAGATCCATCTTTCAGATCTTTAAGCAGAGGGTAAAGCCTTATCCCCCCTTTTGATTATGAAGCTGTGCGGCTCCACTTGAAAGAGCTATATGACGCTAACATCTTAATGTATACTGAAAGTCCATTTGCTTCACCAGTTGTAGTAGTGAAAAAGAAATTTGACTTTGTGCTGATTACCAGAAAGTGAACACTCAGAAAATCAAGGATGCATATGCCTTGCTTAATATTGAGAAAACCTTTACAGCTCTGGCAGGATCAGGGTGGTTTTCTCTCATAGACTTGAAACCAGGGTTTTATCAGGTGGAGATGGAAGAGGAGGACAAACCCAAAACAGCTTTTGTCACATCCAGTAGGATGCCACAAGGGGTAACTAATGCTCTAGGCACAATTCAGAGGGTTATGGAATAGTGTATGGGCACCTCAAACTTCAAGGCAGTTCTTGTTTTTCATGACGAGCTCCTTGTGTTCTCTGGAATCCTTGAGGAGCATGAGAGGCTCATGCAAGTCTTGAACTGACTAAAGGAGTTTAGTCTCAAGCTGTCACCTGAAAAATGTTATTTGTTTGGGAGGTCAGTAAAAAACTTGGAGTAGAAATTTACCAAAATGGAGAAGAAACCGACCTCAACAAGATTTTTGCCCAGACGCAACAACATCAGGGAACTGAAATCCTTCCTTGGGTTTGGTTATATTCCTGCAAGGAGGGAGTGCAAAACCAAGTCTTTTTACCCCAATGCTGACCTCAAGTCAAAATTTGCTGAGTGGACAGCTGAATATGAGCAGGCATTCACAATTCTCATTGAGAAGCTTACAACTGCCCCAATCATTGACTTTTCCAATCCTAGCCTCCCATATATTTTACATACAGATGACAGATTGTGCAGAAATTAATCCCAAAGCAGATATTGGAACCTGTATCTGCCTACCAACACATTGAAAGTGGTCTATTTTGAGCACTGCTTGGTTAGTTTGATTGTCCAATAGCCAGACTTGGCATCAAGAACACTGAAAAATTTGGCTCAGCCTACTGCTGCTTACTCTGTTGACATGTGACTATGCTGCCCAGCATATGTTCGAACAACATCATCAAGTACACAGGTGACACAACAGTGGTGGGCCTCATCAACAACGATGATGAGTCTGCATACAGAGTTGAAGTCAAACAGTTGACTGGTGTTGGGACAACAACCTTTCTCTGTATGTCAAGAAGACAAAACAGATGGCTGTTGACTAGGGATGTAAGCAATTAATCGATTATCAATTAATTGTCGATAAGAAATTACTCGATTAAAATTAATTAATTGC
>JAABNX020000047.1:15089872-15105710 GCA_015163995.2 Mormyrus lacerda | reverse complement strand
GAATGAATGAATGAATGAATGATAGAATGAGTGAATGAATGATAGAATGAATGAAAGAACTAACGAATGAATGAATGGACAGCTGAACATTTAATTTATTTTTTTCCATATTTTGTTATTGTCTTATCATGCACAGCTACTCAGAGTAACCAGGGTTACATTTCGCTACATGCTGTATGTGTACAACTGTGTATGTGACGAATAAACCTCTTGAATATTGGATTGAATCTTGAATGAATCAACTTACGAATGATACAATGAATGAATGAACTAACAAATGAATGAATTAAGGAACTAACAAATGAATGATGATAAGAACAATAATAATACATCAAAACTGAATACCTCAGGACATATATGGCACGTGTCCCAGGCTCTCGTGGAAGCCTAACTAGGATTAGCAGTTGGAAGATGGGTGACTAACTGCATATAAGTATTTATCAAGTGTTTTGTTATTGAAAATTCACAGAATTAGTATTAAATCCACTATTAGGACAGCAATCATAGAATATAAGAAGTGTGGAGGAGAGATTAGGTAAAAGAGAAGCCTTCGATAACAATAGCTGTCCTGGACCACCACTGGGAAATGCTGACCCAAGACTACTACATAAATCATGCCTTTCTGTTAGCTTTTTACAGCAGATTTACCTGTAGGTCAGATATAATTTTAAATTGGTCACTGTACTGCACTGCAGTGATAGCTCACTCTTCAAGAATCAATCGTGTTATGAACAAATAACCTATTTTATGCAACCCAATTAAAAACTGACTAAAAAAGTCATATTGTAGTATGTTATAGATGTGCAGGGATTGAAAGATCAGCAAACGTGACACCCTCTTGTCTTTTCCTGTGTTATTTTATAGTGCACATTGAATGAAAGAATACATTTCAAGACCTTTTCCAGAAATGAAAGACAGTATGATAATATATTCTGTAACTGAGTAATTTACAATGGCAATAACACAGTAATTACTAAATACATCATGGAATCTCATAGCAGTATGATGAAACTGAAAGTGTAACTCATCCAGAATGTCCTGTTACTACATGGGATGGCTTGATGACCTCATTTGAGAGCCTTCGAGTGTTTCCTCCTGGGAAGGTTGACTGAACTTGTAGCTGTGGAGTACATCCTGAATATTCTAGCTAGCTAACAGCAGAGGGCGATATATAGCTGACCAGTCCAATTCCAATTTAAAATGAAAGCACACATAGATTTTCCTACATTGGTTAAGTTGTTTGTTAAATCAATAACCATGCGACATAATAGGGGCTTTCAAAGACAAAAAATGAGCTAAATACTTAAGTCAAGAAATGAGTAAACATGCAGGATAAACAGCGAAAAGTATATGAAAATGAATGGGGATGACATATTAGGAGAATCTCTTGCAGAAAAAAAATCAAAATAGTTGGAATAGAACTAAGTTGGATATTTCTGAGCTATATATCATGGGTGTCTAATGACTTTAGAGTATGGATGCTTTTATATTTTGAGAGCAAAATTTTATTCTTACTCATTTTAGTATATTTCTTCATAAACAGAGCAGTTACCAAGTACAGCACAATGCTGTAGAACACGCCTTCTTTAAAAAAAGATTTGATCTATAGCTACATGAATCCCTACAGTGCAATCTTTTACACTGTTCACATCACAGACATAGACTAAACGCTACAAGGAGTGAGTGACATAAATCTGCACAGGTGTTCAAATGTTAAAATGCTGAACTTTTACACACCATCTACTAGGCAGCAGTGTTTTAGAGCTGTTTAACGGAAGAGTGAGGTATCGATTGCAATAAATTGACGAGTAGATGATGAGGCCATCGCTGAGTACAGGGAAGCCACAGGGCATTAATGCTTCATTTGAGGAGCATCCGCAGCCAGTAATGACATTGCATCTATCAAAGGAACAGAAAGACAAAGTGACACTGGCAAACACCATTTAGGAAAACGGGTGCAGCACATAAGCCTTAATCCCTCTACCTGGCACTGTACCTTCATCAGAACATAAGCTTTCTTTAAGCACCGTAACATCTTTGTTGCTCATCAACGCATATTCTTAACATTAGCTGCCACACGCACCTGCTCTTTTTAGTATTTAATGTTTTATTGATAATTAAGAAATCCCAGGCAGCTGACACAATTCCTGCGTCTCTTTCTAATTTCCGACTGGATCTTTTAAAACACTATCTTGAAAATCAAAGGGTAACGCTTTGCTTCAGGCGACAAAAATAATGTAATAGTACATTCTTACTCAATGGGTTGATTAACCAGAAACTAAGTGTTATTTATGTACCGAGCCCGTGTTCGTTTATCATTAATTAATCGTGTCGGTTCATGCATTTCATGCAGTTAGTATATTAGTTCATGATTTGAACTTGAGTAGTAACTGAATAACTAAGCTATTTGTGTCCTCTCAAGTGTAACCTAACAAACACAAATATAATGATATAAAGCCATCATCAGGAGCATCTGCAGTAGCTGGGGCAGTGTGAATTCTTTCTTTGTGGTGGTACTTTAGATATTTAATCTTCTAAGCCATGTAAGCAATGGGCAGCAGCTCATGGTGAAAGATAGTGTCTGTTTTGAATAGCTTTTGTGTTCCTGTTTTAAGTCAAGGAAAATTCTGCTGTTATACTGCATATCACACTATATCAAGTGCACTACAATAACACAGTTTAAGCATGAATCCTCTAGGTACATAAGCACAAACCACAGTCTTCGCACATGTAGCAATTAGGACAAAGTTTCTCAAGTGTTTCAATATGGTTTCAAGTGGCCACCTTCTCTCCTATTATCTCAAGAGGTTGCGCTCATGATTATGATGTTTCAAGACTGCCCTCTTCCATCATTCACACAACTCAACCTTTCTGACCTTACCTAAGACCTTGCATGTTTGCACCTCAGCAAAGGAGAAAATAAAGGAACACGGATTTCTGAAACTACAAATAGAGTGAAATTAGTAATAACTTTACAAATGGTGAAAATGCATTCTTGGAGACTTCCTTTAAGGCACGGGTGTCAAACTGCAGTCCTGGAAGGGCCAGAGCCCTGCACATTTTTGGGTTTCCCCTCATTTAACACACCTTTGTTTGTGCTCCTTGTGCTAATTACCACGTCACTCTTGAACTGAATCATTTGTAGAGGAACAGGGAACGAACTAAGCAACACAGGACTCCAGCCCTCCAGGACTGTAGTTTGACACCTCTGCTTTAAGGAATCACATTAACTAGCTATACCTCTTAGTAAAAAGTCATTATTCTGAAGTGTCATCCTTGCAGGTAAATAAATGGGACATTAAGTCTAGATAAAAAGCATTGTAATCAAAATATACAATTCTAAAAAGCTGACATAATACATAATACTGTAAACAAACAAATAATAAGTATTATAATGACATCTTAGACACTACTTAATAATTGCTAATTCTAGTAAATCTTTTGTATATTTAATAGTGAACAATGCTTAAAAAATTCAGTTTGTTTGTTTAGAACATCAGAAATTGGTAATGGATTGAGGTTCTGTAGGTAACAATGAAAACTATAAATATTGTTCTTGTAATTCACATCATCTATGTTCAAATAAATTTAATTTTAAAAAAAATTAAAATGAGAACAATTCTATTTCATGTATTTGAAATGACCTAAGCAAGGGTTACGCAAAAAACTGTAACAAACACCAAGTGTGAACTTTCACGAAGGTAGCATGTTACTGCACATAAACTTTTTATTCGTTTCTTTCTGAGGTTTCCCGGAACAGCACGCAATGAAACGCTTCAGTAAATGCACTCCGTGGTTTGCCGCTGCCACACGTCATTTGAGACACTTCTTCTTCTTTTCAGCTTCGTTTGGCATTTCAGACAGACCTTTGTATTGACACATGCATTACCATTAATTACTCCCATCCGGCTGTCTCCAGCTGACTGCACTTTCCTATTCCTCTTAATGACTCCGTGGCCTTCTTGATAAGGAGACCATGCCTGACTCAAGATGAATCTAATACAAGTTCCTCAGCAAACATCCCCAGATACATCATTAGCTTCAGTCCCATTAGGAAACGTGTAATCATTCATTAGACGATGGCTAAAGTAGGAAGGAAGGGTCCGGGAAAATGTAGAACATTCTGTCTATGCAGGCAGTCCCCAGGTTCTGAACAGGATCTGCTCCCTAAGTCTGTCTTTATTTATGGGTAGGCCGAAACAATAATAAAGCAATACATAGTAAAAACAATAATGCATTAAGGTAAGGCAGTATGGTACTGTACCATATCTCAAGCAGACAAACTGCTGAAGGGTGCAATGTTTTCATGAGTGTCACAAAGTAGTGCTTGAGTTCGTTATTACGAACCATTGTATCTGTTCTATATTATGAGCCATTGCGTTAGAAACCGCTCAAATTTTTAATATGATAGGCTTTATGGCAGTCCTTCGTAAACACTAAATGTCCATAAACTGAATGTTCTTAACCTGGGAACTGCTTATATGCTACCTGAGATGCATGGAGCTGAAGCAGCCCGAGGGCCTCCTGATAGCTAATAAGTACAAAAATGGACAAATAAAGTAATAGGTTTGCAATAGTATGGAAAACCTGGATTGGGAAAGTTGTGTGCAATTTATCCATTAAAAACCATTAAAAACGTGTATTTAAACAAAATGTTTAGCATAGTTTGATAGCAAGAAGTTATAAAATGATCAATAGAAACAACTTATCAATTAAAAGTAAATCACAAATGGAATGTGTGTATAAACAGAAATTAATTCCATGTAGTCAAAGTGACACGAGTGCGAAATTACCCATAGTGGCTGGATTTGTTTTCTGCTCATTCTTTCCATTAGGTGCAGCGTCGGGCTGGCAGATAGGCAGCCGGTACCATGCACACAGTATCCCCACTTGGTGCAGCCATCTGCTTTTCAGGACACGTTGCACCCTGTATCCATCAGACTCACTTCCCCTGCTTCTCAGGCAAAGGATTCAACGCATCTCTTGAGAGGTTGGCCCTTATTTTAAATGAAAACCACTCATTCTCTCTCTCTATGGCTCTCTCTCTTTCCCTGTTTAACTAGACCCCAAAAGGAAAGTGTTGCAGTGGTGCCGCAGAAATTCTTTGATACACTTGAAACACGGAAAAGGTGCCATTCGAGGCTGCCATTCACACGTAGCATCAAAGGAAAATGTATCTCTAATGTATTTCAGGTAGGAGCATCTGTACTTAGCAATAGGGCTGCACAATATTGGGAAAAAAAATCACATTGCAATATTTATTCTTTCTGCGATATATATTACGATATTTGGATTTAAAAAAATCTAATTAGTTCAATAGCTCTATTGCAGGAGTATTCAACTAAAATCTAAAGAGGTCCAGTTCGAGAAAATTTCTTGAAGCAAGGGTCCAGAAGATCATAATATCTAACTATTTAGTGTGATGTATATTTAAGTAGCCTATCAGTTGTATCAACATTGCATGAAATCAGTGCCTGACTGTCAAATCAAAGGCTATGTTCACACTGCCATGCTGAAGTGACTCAAATCGGATTTTTTGCCTTAATGTGACACAGATCTGATCTTTTCAAATCAGATTTGTGTCACTTTCATATGTGGTGCTAAATTTCATATGTATCCGATTCGCGGCCATTCGGAATTCATGTGGATTTTTGCTTATACGCATGCGCTGACATCATCAGCCTGCACCGGCAGCATGGGAAGGTAAAAATGTAGGAGAGCTGCGATAACAGTCAGTGGAAGGATGGAGAAATTAGGGATTTAATTGATACTTGGGGAAATTAATCTGCTCAAGCTAAACTGGAAGGAACCTATCATAACAGAGTAGTATTTGAGATAATTGCCAAAGAAATGGCACAGCGCAGACACAAACAAACGTGGCTACCATGCCAAAGAAAAATAAAGAGCCTAAAGTCAAAGTTTAAGGAGGCAAAAAACTCGAATCAGTCATGGCCGCACGACGTACCAATTTTACGATCAGCTTTTACCCGTGTAAAAATGTATCAATGTGCGCATGTGTGATGTTTCAGAGAACCGATGCGTTCACATTACAGTCAGATACAGGTCACTTGTAGTTATGAATGTGAACCGTCAAGATAGACAAATCCGATCTGAGTACAATTCAATTTGGCTACGTTCATACTGCAGGACATATGTGGCCCAAAACCGATTTCTTGCTCATATGTGACTCAGATCGCATTTTTTCATGACAATGTGAACAGCACAAGTCACATGGAATGGGATATTTTCAATTCACTTCAGTATGTGGCAATAAATCGGATACAAGTCTGATTTTTTGCAAAGCGACCTCAGTCTGAACAGCGAAATCGGAAATCATGCTACTTTTACGCAGGGGCGGAGCCCAAAGGGTGTCAGGTTTCCACCCCCAACAGAGCCCCTGCCAACCCACTGGAAATGTTAAATATTAAAATATACCAATGAGGAGATCGGGCAAACATTTGAGCGGAAAACCGTAACTTCCGAGAGCCCCTGAACGCATCCCGACATAACCTGTGCTTGCTGCTTACTGGCATGTCATTGGCTAAATGCTCTGGCAGTGGCACGCGTTCCTACATGATCTAAAACACACCCGTGGTAATAACAGCAGGAGTTAAGCAAGCATTTATAACATATTACACTCTATTACCTTCCTAATGACAGGTGGTCACACACTTGCAGTACATAAAGAATAGCAGCATGAAAGCGTCGCGCACAGCATGTCTGCTCCGTGTCTCGTTTAAATTAGCCACGAGCCCTGCTCGCGGTGACATAGATCGTTTTTTAGACAGCGTCTTTGTATGCATGTATGTTTTAGTACACATGCTGAATTATAGTGTTATTTTATTATTTTAGCGACGCTAGCCCTTGCTTGAAGTCTGTGTAGTAAATGTATATGTGGAGAACCAGTCATTAGTTTTCCACTGCATGTAAGCACTGTAATATGCGTGTCATATTAAAGGTTTGAATCAGAGCATGTGAGCGGAGTGGAGCGGAGCGTGAGCGAGGAGCAGAGCGGGCGGAATTTGGTCAGAGGGCGGAGTGGTTCTGTAAAGAGCGTTCGCTCTGTCTTGCTCCAATTTCGCTCCGACGCCGCTCACACTTCAACCCTGAGGCGTGCCCAAATCTACCCAGAATTCATCTGTACAATTATCACGACTGTTACACAAATTGGCCGAGATGGAATTCGCAAAGTATTTCACAAAGGAAACTGATATATCATACAAGTGTACTATTCCTATAAAACGTATAGATGACAATAATGTAGGGCAAGAACAACAATGTGGTGACACTGTTTCAGTGAGTATAAGATTCACTTTGGAATCACTTTTCTCAGAAACACGAACAGGCGGAAGCCAGAGCAAAACTTGAGCAAGTTTTATATGGTTGTAGCATATCAAGTCTATAAATTAAACAAAAGTATAAAAGCCTATAAAGTAAATACTGGTAATCAAATAAATTAGTTTTGTCATTCAAAGTAGGTCTAATAGGATTTTTAAATTTCACGTAACGCTGTTAGTGAAGTTTTATTTTATAGAGACGCAGCAGCAGTATCAACAGAAAAAATGAGGAATTTAAAACGTGGATACTTAGTCTGTATATTCTCTAGGCTATTAAGCCCACGGATTCCTTAATTTTTAAGACTATTGTTGTGTAGAATGCCATTGCCAAACCTGTCCTTTGTTGCCTATACATTGTTTAAAAATAAATATTTTCTGTTCTGAGTGGCAATGTTGCCGTTGCTTATATTTTGATATAAGGCTTCGGTTTAAGGTGAAATTTGTCAGACATGTAGATTATTTGTCCCTCTTTTAAACTGGAGGGAGCGTGGAGCGATTTGACTGGAGCGGGAGGAAATTTTAGTGGCGTGAGGGGCGGGCGGAGCCATCAGCCCCATGAGCGAAGGGCGGAAATTCTCACCGCTCTAATCCGCTCACATGCTCTGCTTTGAATCAACCTCAGTATATATACTGTAATGTGAGGGTTTAATTAGCTGCCTAGATTAATTCATTTAATGAATTAGATTAGGCTTGGTCTTTATGATTTTGTAAATGTTTGTTGTGTTTATTCAACAAGCTTTGAATATTCAGGCAAAACAGGAAGGCTCATATCGTAACCGGGCAGTTTTCGAATCAATAAAGGGACGTCTTTGTTTTTGCGCATACGCGTCACTACATCTCATATCGCCCGCATTAAAAATAGTAATGTGAACAGACAAACAAAAAATACGATCTGAGCAGAAAATCAGAATTGAGCATTAAGGCCTGCAGTGTGAACGTAGCCTTTGAGATGTGCAGACATATGTAACAGTTCTTACCTTGTAAAGTCTGCTTTTGTATTTAACTGTAAATTCACTTTTGACGTATCTCATTTCAAGTTTATAATAGAATAATATAGATTTGCCGTAAGATTTCCCGCGCGAGTCTGAAATCGTGAATGGCATGCCAGATCCTGAAAACGCACAATTTTTGTTTCACTTGTTGATTTAATATAACAAATAACGTTACTTAATACAGTTGTTAAAAATCGGAAACGTCAACGAACATGAAATCACCAGTAAACTACGTCTATTTATCCAACATGTTATATAATACATACTGTGTTTGAAAACTTTGTAGCTGTAGGATTTCAAGACAGATCAGCCACTCTGTTAGAAACATTACGGCTTTTTGGCTGTGGATGTTAGCTGCTATTAACACTAACTACGCTTCGCGGTTAATGGCGTTTGACATTCATTGGCATGGGAAGCGGCGCTTCTAGTGCTAAATCAGTACCAAAAAGAATTCAAAAGCTGTGGCAGTTAAAATAGAAGCACCCTGTCATGTTTTAAATCATAACTTTCTGTTTTGGCTATCGGTCTGGGTCCGGCCCGACCGCGGTCCGCCTGTTGGTTACCTCTGCTCTATTGGTATAATTAATCATTCTATAAAGATTGACCTGATGTTGCCCAAATATAATGGTAATGATTACTTAATCTGTACTAAACAGAGCATGAGTATGAAACCAAGGAAGCTTATTGCATATGGGAGCTAACATGAGTGACAAATAGCGCAGGGTAAAATGGTAGCGCTGGGATCCGGAATGTTTGTGATTGGTGGATTGTTCTGTGATCGACATGCTTCTTAGTTGCTGGTGCAAAGCTGCGTGTCGGCCTTATATCCAAAAACCTTTAAATTAACCTAAATTATATGACAGACTTTTGTGGATTGATTAAGAATAAGAACAGTGTGATATTTGTTAGTTTAACAAAAAGACCAAAAGCGTTGTCCACGCCGCTTAATTTAATTTCCGTTACTTAACATTGCACGTCCTGTGAGTGTGATGTGATTATTGCACGTTCGTACATCGCGATGACGATTCTGAAACGATATATCGTGCAGCCCTTCTTAGCAATATTATTCAGTGTTCTCTTATTTTTATCATAAATTACCTATCATGTCTTAGAAATTACCTACCATTCCTCTTGGAACTCAATATGCATTTGATGACAAATCAATATATATAGCAAACATAGCAAATATGTCATATATATTTAGCAACCCCCCGAAGTCAAACACTCCTGAAGCAGTGTTTAAATAAATAAAATAATAATTTAAATTTAAATTTTTTTTTTCTTGACTGAAGGCTTGTTCCAAAGGAGGAACACACAGAAAGCCAGAATATGCATTTCTAAATGGTGGAACCCATTATCAATCAAGCAGGAAAGTGCAGTGTTCCACATGTTCCATCTCCAAATCCCATTACAGTGAAGTAGATAAATACAAAAAGATGAAAAATACATTTACGAAATTTTACTGGAGCTTCATCTCCATTAAGTTCTGTCGTTAACCATGTCCTGATAGAAAGAAAGAAAAAAAAAACTATTTGCTCATCATATGAATACATTTACACATAATTAGATTAGCAAAAAAGTCTTGCTATACTATTATTGCCTTTCAAACATCCATAAAACCTGAGATCATTTTTCTTTGAACAATGTAATAATGAGTACCTTTACAATTATTCCTGTATGCTGCTTTTGTCATAATGATATTTATTATTTATTAATAGATATACTTCATCAGCATTTGTTAGATCCAAATTTACCTTTGAGATGAGTTTCATCCAAAAACAAGATAAATCTGATGTATGTACCAGCTGAGTGGTACATAGATCAGGTTTTTCAGACTATGCGCTAGGTAGAGTGGTGGCTCCGCGGCTAGGGATCTGTGCCATGTTGGAAGGTTGCTGGTTCAAATCCTGTGAATGCCAGGAGTCATTCCACTGCATTGGGCCCTTCAGCAAAGCCCTTAACCTAAAATTGCTTCATCTTGGGTATGACATTAATCTACATCCAGCCCTGCAAGCAGGTCCTCCAACTTACAGGGGGTGTGGGCAGGATTGGCACTATAGCCAAAGGAAAAAGCTTCACACTGTTCCATCTAGACTAGTGTGGTGCTGATGTATCACATGTTGCATGGCTGCGGTGGGTGCAGCAATGTGCTGTCAACAGTGCATGTTCCTTACCTCTCTATGTACCAGCTCTTTTTATCTAGGATAAAAAATAGGGTGCATCTTTACATATTACTTCACATTCTTTAAAATAAACCCAGTAACTATAAGGTGGGAAGATGAATTATGTATAAGGTTAAAATGGAAATTTGGATGATTCCAGAATCTGTATCCATAAAACATAAACTCTGTGAATGGTAATAGACAGGGGCGCTTTTCTGAAGTTATACACAGATGCTGTTGTGCTTCAATTACCTACTATGCTCAGGGATGTCAAAGAACTCCAAGTAGCTATGATTCAAAACAGATCTACCTACAGGTCACCTACATCTGATATGGGCAAATTTATTGTGCAAAGATACCGAACTGATAAGTAAAACACAATACCGACTTCATGAGGATCAATGAATAATGAGTTTATTGAAACAAAGTTTGGGGCCAAGCTATGCTGTAAGGCAGCAGAGTATCAGGAAAGTAGGGTTTTAAATTAATGACACATAAACAAAACTTTAGGATGAGGCTCCTTTAAGAAAAGCAGATTAAAAACAAAAACTAACTAAAGTGCCTTCTTAAAGTGTAAGTAGAACCAGCAAACCTCCGTAAATTAGCACCGGCATTTCAATCTCCCCAGTGCTCTTTTGTAAAGCTTTAACAAACTAATCAGGGTCAGCTGACTTTGATTAAGGGAAGTCTCTGTTGGCACCAAATTGGTGTTATGTTGCCATGGGAACATCAATGGTCATCCAAACCCTCTCCCATGTCATTGCTTTACGTATCACCAGTTCACAAGATATACCACACACACACACACACACACACACACACACACATACACATGTAATTATATAATTGTGGGGACTCTCTATTCATTTATATGGAGGGAAATCAAATCCCAACATGACGACCTTAACCCCTACCCAGCCCTTACCTTTATCATAAGCATCAAACAAATTACGAGACTTTTAGGATTTTTACTTTTTTAACTGTATTCACAGATCTTTGTGGGAACCTGAGAAACGGTTCCCACATTGTCAAAATAAGTTTTTTTTATTACATTGTTGTAAACATTTCATCCCCAAAATGTAATATAAAAGCAAGTGCCTCATTTATTATTAATGAAATATGCATTTACTTATGCATTTATTTATGTTTAATCAATTAGCTGCAAGATAATGCTGACAGCTACATTTATGTGAAATGACATTTATTATGTGTTTGACCCATAAGGGTTAGTAAATTACAATCCTTTCCAAAAAATGCAATTAATTCACACTAACCCACAAAATGTTTTTCAGTAGGTTTTGATTATACTATTTCTTTTTCTTAAAAATGTCACGTGGTAAAACAATGAATTCTGTTAGCAGAAGGAGTACAAGGATGCTTGTTTACTCAATGCAACAGTCATTTTTCCAAGTTGACGTGATGCTAGTTTTTAAAAGCACATTTCACTTTGTTATTGGTTATCTGAGTGTATTTTAGACTAACCTAAAGAAAGGTATGTACGGTAAGCACTTTAAATGAAAAAGGACTTTGCCAGTGCCAGAAAACCAGCTACTGGTTCAGGGTCAAAGGAACCACCATTGATTGATATAGCATTCTATACCACAGTGCAGCTCTTGGTGGTGGAGCAGTAACAGGGATATCTGCTAGCAGTCATTGTTCTTTGGGGGCAATACTCCTCCCTCCTCTTCAGCAGTAGTCGAAAAATTTCTTTACTACATTCTCAGAAAACTCCTATGACCAAAGTTCAAATTCCAAAGCCGTATTGTGATTTATATACAGTCATGCGCCACATAAAAATATTTCGGCCAATGACGGACCTAGAGATCACATAAGATTATACTGTTTTGGAGCTGATAAATTCCTATCACCTAGTGATGTCATAGTTGCTGTGACCTCATAGCACAATGAGTTACTCAGCTTGTTAGTTTGTGATGATGACGGTGCAAACAAACCTACTGTGCTACTAGTCATATAAAAGTATAGCATATACAGTGATGTACAATGCATACTATATTACATGTATGGCATATTTTTAATAGTGATAATAACTATGTTACTGGTTTAAGTGTTTACTATAATGTACTTTTTAATCATTATTTCAGCTATGCCTTATACACTAGATGTGTAGTAGAATATACCATATAGATTTGTGTAAGTGCACTCTACGATATTTGCACAATGATGAAATTCCCTAACAATGCATTTCTCAGAATGTGTCTCCCTTATTGTCATATGTCTGGAAGGTATAATAAAAATATTACTTGCATGCTTCCATTAGATTTACTACTAAACAATAAGTACAATAACAGGCAATAAATATCAAATAATGTCAATGTAGACTTACACTACACATATCCACATATAAAAGGCAGAATACACACATTGGGGAGAATATCTGGAATTTTGTCAAAATGATTGTAGAAGTAGGTAAGGTATTAGATTGCAGTAGCAGTGAAAATGTAGAGTAGTAGTAATAATCTTCCACTAATACAATGCTTCCCCTTAAATGGTGATTAGTTTTATGAAAATTGTAGTATTAATTTCTTTAGACTGGGTTAATACAAATTAGGATGTTGTAATATTGAATAGTGATACTTTATTCTTCATTGTTATGGAACTGGATTTTTATATATCTCATGATCCTCTCTGTGAGACACACAGACATGTAAGAGTGAGTATGGGGGTCACACTGCTGGGTCAACCAGCATCGCAATTGGGGTTAAGGACCTTACTGAAGGGCCCAACAGTGGCATCGTTCTGCCATTCATGAGATCTGAACCAACGACCTTCTAATCACAGGCACAGAGCTCTATCTTGCAGAAGCATACAGCAGCACGTATGGTGCTGATCTCACTTGGAACTTACTATCCCTTTTTGGTGTTAGGTGGCTTTGATGTACAATTAAATGTATTTGACTGATACTTTTGTGTAGAGCAATATACAGTGTGACCAATACATTCACAGCATATGGAGGTCAAGCAGGCAACTTTGATATAATTGCGGTTAGGCTAAGTGTCATGAGTTGCAGCACACGGACCAGGGAAACAGGCGAAGCAGATCAGGACTGGGGTAAAATAGAAGGATTTAATGGGTAGACGAAGGGGCATAACATCCACAGAACTACACGACACTACAATGACGTAACTAGGGAAACAAACTCTGAAGTGGACTTAAATACACCGAACTAATAAGGACAACTCGAAACAGCTGAAACACTCGGAGTCCACATGAGGTTAATGAGGGAGGCGTGGCACAGGAGGATTGGCACAAACGGGGTGTGATAGGACCCCCCCCACCACAAAAAGCGAGCACACTGGGCGCACCCCAGGGGAGTGGAGGAACCAGACCGGGGACACAGGACCTGGAAAACAAAAGCAAAAAAAATCAAAGGGACCGAGAGGCACAGAGGGAGCAAACACGGGGCACAAAGGCATGGGGCAAGGAGGCAAAGGATGGGGGGAAACAGGGAGCTGGAGGGAACCCGGCAGGCGAGCGGCATCCTTCACCAGCCTCACAGGAACCTCTGGAGATGGGAACAGCTGCACTGAGGGCGATGTCGAAGTTCAGGTCCCGGTATCAAGCGCCGCATGCTTCCAGAATCAGGGGACCTGCGGGACAACATCCCAAATGGACCTGGCCCCTTTGTGGGCCAGGTGCGTCCTGAAAAAGCAGCATGCTGCTGGTGTGGGCAGCAAAGCTGTGGGAGGACAGTCGGGGCAGACAGTAGCAGGCGCTAACACAGCTGGATTTAGAATCGGAAGGGGATCTTCCCGACACCCAGCAGGGGAAGTAGCAGAGAGCCCCCATGCAGACCTACTGCGCATCTTCCTGTCTCCCTTTTCTTCGCTTTTTTCGGCTTGCTTTTTTAGGTGAAGTTGCGGGCACGGGAACCACAGGGGGTAAAGCTGCAAGCACAGGAACCACAGGGAGCGCAGCCCGGTTTGGGAACTTGGGGACCCGCGGGATGGAGTCCCAAACGAACCTGGCCCATTTAAAATTCAGGCGTGGCCTGGAAAAGGGGTACGATCAGGGCAAGTGGCAGCAGGCGCGAACACTGCCGGGTTCAGAATCGGGAGGGGGTCCTCCCGACACCCAGCCGAGGAAGCAGCAGAGAGATAGACAGACCCTCTGTGCGTTTTCTTGCCCGTGTCTTCTCTGCTTTTTTTTTGTCTTCCTGCACTGGGCGTTTGGGGTACCTCCGGTAGCTCAGAGAGCGGACCATACGGTAAGCCACTAGAGAGGGCTACCTTCCACATATTAGCTTCTGCCACCCCGTGTCTCAGCCGCTGCAAGATGTAACGAACCTCTACCGCAAAGTCTTCCGGCAGGGACATCTCCTCCAGGACGTCCCTGCTCTGGTGGGCTAGAGCCCAAAGCACGGGATCGTCCCATACTTCAGGTTGAGCCTGCCAGTAGATCATAGATTGTCCCGTCAGTCTCCTCTTCCGCTAGACTAGGCATCTGTCATGAGATGCAGCACACGCACCGACCAGGGAAACAGGCAAAGGGATCAGGACTGGGGTAAAATAGAAGGGTTTAATGAGTAGACGAAGGAGCATAACATACACAGCACTGCATGACACTACAATGACAGAACTAGGGAAACAAACTCTGACGTAGACTAAAGTATACCGAAATAATAAGGAAAACTCGAATCAGCTGATAAACTCTGGGAATCCACATGAGGTTAACGAGAGGGGCATGGCACAGGAGGATCAGCACGATCGGTGTGTGACACTAAGCTTCCATTTAGTGACCAATAATGACTGCAAGATTGTATTACTTTTGTACCTATAAAAAACGTGTGACAAATAAGAGCTGAGCATCCTGTAGTCCATGTCAAAGGAGCTGTTAATGAACAGACTTCTTCATTTCTTTGACTGACAAACACAACACACTCTAATGGTGATGATGGACTTAATGTATATGCCTCCCCAAAAGTGATTGCAAGATCATTACAATAAAAGTTACACTGGATATCCTCATAAGCTGTCAGCTACACTCAATGGTATCAGTGCATACGGCCTCAATCTAAGCTAAGTGCTCCAAATTAAGTCTGTGATATCCATGAGCTACTACCTTTTTCTCTCTTACCACCCACATTTGGTATTCTTCCTATATTTTGTGCTGCTGAGGACAAGCAAGTCCTTTTTGATAAAAATGCAAGGTTATCAATGGCATGAGAGGCATCTTAGAGATGGCACATTTTGATACTCTGATGATGTAAGATGGCTTTTTTAAACAGAACAATATAATGATATTGGAAACAGGCATTGTGTTAAACTAATTCAATCTGACTGATTTATAAAGAAAAGATGCACAATTGCTGAAATAAATAATAATAACA
>JAABNX020000047.1:15078887-15089772 GCA_015163995.2 Mormyrus lacerda | reverse complement strand
ATCCCTATAAGCCTGCTTATGAATGGTGAGTCCTGAAGCCTTGGAGCGCCGTTCAAGGATACGTCCAGCAGATTTCATCCTCCGCAGCTCACTGGTGTACCAGGGGGCTGAGCGTGAAAAAGTGACCGTGCGGGTTCTGATGGGGGCGTGGTGGTCTAGGAGGCTGGACAGAGAATGGTTGTAAAAGTTTACTGTTTCAGTAACTGAGGAAAAAGTGGTAGGGTCAGAGGATATGTGTAGCAGGTCTAGAGCTAGGGCGTCAGGGTCAATGTTTTTAATGGACCTAAAGTGGATTTGCCGCTCCGGTTTACATTGAGATGAGTAGCAGAAAGGCAGCTCCATAAAGATTGCTTTGTGGTCGGACAGCCCTAGATCACGTACCTGTAAGTTTGTAATAGGAACATAGCTGGATATTACCAGGTCAAGTGTATGTCCCTTGGAGTGAGTGGGAGCGTCAACATGTTGCTGCAAATTTAAACAGTCCAGAGGCATCGCCCTCGATGTCCACGTGATGTTGCAGATGCGTGTCAACTAGGACAGCCCCATAACATCCAGAGCCTAAAGGAACTCCAGGCGGGTCTCATTCACCCCTGGGGTCTGGCCACTGAGCAGCTTTTTAACTACCTCAGCAACTTCTGCCCCAGAGATAAGGGAGTTCAACCCTAAGTCCTCAGACTCTGCCTCCTCACTGGAAGGCATGTCAGTGCGATTGAGGAGGTCTTCGAAGTATTTCCTCCACCAACCCAAAACGTCCTGAGTTGAAGTCAGCAGTGCCCCATCCCCACCATAAAAGGTGTTGATGTTGCACCGTCTCAAGGCGGGAAAGTGGTGCAACTTTTATTGTAATGTAGCTTTTATTGTAATGATCTTCAATCTCCTCAAAGCCATCCAAAAGTCGTTTTCCACACCGAGTTTATGCCTTGGCGACCGCCAAAGCCACATTCGTCTTGGCCCGCTGGTAACTGTCAGCTGCCTCTGGAGTCCCTCGGGCTAAAAATGCCCAATAGGACTCCCTCTTCAGCTTGATGGCATCTCTCACCACCTGTGTCCACCAGCGGGTTCAAGGATCGCCGCCACAATAGGCACAGACCACCTTATGGCCACAGCTCCTGTCAGCCGCCTCCACAGTGGAGGCACGGAACAAGGCCCATTAGGACTCCCCCAGAACATGGGAGAAACTCTGCCAGTGGTAGCAGTTGAAGCTCCTCCTGACCGGGGATTCCGCCAGACATTCCCAGCAGACCCTCACTATATGCTTGGGCCCACACACTCTTTCCAGTGCTGCTAGATAATCTGATGCACTAGCACCATCACTAGACAACCTAACAGTCTTGATAATCTCAACAGCAGGACCCTTTCCACAATGCACTTTCGTTGTTCCTTTTCACTACAGTCACACTCAGCCATCACTAGTTTAGGTTACTCAATCCAATTCTCCATGCTTTCCTTTCCAGCTGGTGTAGGAACATCACCTGAGAAAACTCATAATCTCTTGTAAACTATGCCCTCATTGGATGGCTTGTTCTTCTCTAGAAGCTTTCCTATAGCACAAATGACAGCTTATGGAGAACTAACCAAAAGAGGGGAAAGCAATGCTTGGACATCAGTGAAAGACTTGCCTTCAGCTTGGAAAAGTTTCTTCAGCTTTACAGCAAAATCTTAAGAAACAGACTCAACACCTCTAACAACCTTCATCTTCTATGCCTGCTCACTGTCCTTAGTTAAAACTTCAGAAGGAACATGACTTGGATCTACTTCTCCACAGCATTCACACAAGACCAGCATACTGGTTGCTAAGCAAGGCTTAGTAGCTCTAAAACGCACCCTGCTGAAAACTTTAGCAGTTTCAGCCATGCTTTCAATATATGCTACCTCAGCATCAGTTGGAACGCCAGTCAACACAAATGCATGGTCAATATCAATCAATGCTGCACCACTTGCAAAATGGAACCACGTCTTATAGCCATATTTCAGGATCTATATCAAAGATACACGTACACAAATCCAACTAAGCAATTTCTTCTGCACCTATTATGCAAACAAGAAGGAAAAACAACAACAAACAATCCCAGCGGTGCCTCCAATTTGTGTAGCGCCCCCTAGGCCTTTACCTCGTACTGAAGGGGCGATCCCAGGTTCTTTTGCTAACCGAGATAAATATTCAAACCATTTGTTGTTTCCATTTTTAGCTACTTAATAACAACTCAAAAGTTCACTTCTGGACGATAAATAAAAATTACTCAAAGAATTGGGAGTTTTAAAGTAAACAAAAGCATGAAATATTAATATTTTATCTGTACAAAACAAAATAAGTAATTCGAGGAATACCCTTTAGAATGAAATTAAGTGAAATATTTACCAAATAAATTCAAATTCAGTTCCTACTGTAATTCACAAACCAACAAAACATTAACATTTAGCTGTTATCACATTCAAAGCAAATAGCATAACCGAAATTCGCGGGCTCACACACATTCGCAGACACACGCACACTCCAGTACCAGCCAGGAAATGAGCTCAATATAATCATCAGAAAACAAATCCAAGAGTAGAAAAAACTAAGCGTAGCAGGTGTGGGGCTATGCCCAAAACAAATCATGAATGAGCACAGGAAAGAAAAAAACACAATACCTTCATCCAAATTGCTCTCGTAGTGGGTAGTTCACCTAACTGACGATGTTTGCCGTCCTTGGAGCGATGACAGCCATCAAATCCTCAGGGATGTTAAGTCTGGAATTTTCGGGCAGCATGTGGAATTAACGCAGTTTCCCTGCGAGCAGCAGTAGAAGTCCCATTGAAGGTCGGTTAGCAAGAATAGCTACCTACCAGCTCCGTTGAGTTTGCTTACATTAACTCTCAGAAATGCAAACTCTGCGAACTAATTCCAGTATAGATTCAATCTGAATATACTCAAGAACTAAAACAGTTTCTACCATACAGACAAATCATTAGTTACGTTCTGCTTTCCTGTTCCAATGCAGCAAACATCGAGATCACATCTACCTTCCCATTCTTCGCTCCCGCGCGGTCCATGACCTTTCAACTTAAGTGTAGTTCAGTGCAAAAGAAGTTTAAACAAATAAAACTACATTTCCCAGAATTCAACCCTAACGAGTTTTACTGCAATATAAGCGGGAAACATTTTTTTTCCTTATTTGTTTCTCATAATAAGTAACTAAAAATAAACTTTATAGTCCAGATGAGTAATTATGAACTACATGAAATCTCTGTTTTAACTTCTAACTCAAAATTATCTGAATGGCTTTTTACACTGTTACACCTACAGAACCAAATGCTTAAATATAGGAACATTCCAAATTGTTCTCTCCCAGCTCCCAGTTAGACAGTCCAGGTTTTAACATAGACTGTCTGTGGGCGCCTGAGGACCGGATTGAAAAAAACTAATCAATACTGTATGCACAGTTTTTTAAAAATATGTTTCGCTGCTGAAAAATCACATAATTTCAAATTACATTATAATGTTTCACATTTTCATTTTAAGCTGCTGGCATTGCTCTCTCCATGTTACTCTCTCTATGTCTTTATGCATATATTTTATATTTCTATGTATGTTTTAGCTCCCCTTCTGGTTGTCTCCTGTGTTCCAAAAAGTACATTGCCTAAATGAGTCCTGCAAATCCTTGGACCCAGTCTCAGCCCATATTTCTGATGCACTTCCACAATCCGCTGAACAGCCAAACATCACCCATCTGCCCACCCCAGAACTCCACGTTCTGCCGGTACTCATCCTTCTAACAATGATAATATGGCCGGGGGAGGGGTGGGCCACACAGCTGCCAGAATATTTTCCCTCTTTACATTGTTAAATTTTTTTCCCTTACCAGTATTTAACAGTCAATGGTCTCCTCAGTCTACTCTGGGGGGTTGGGGGGCAATACCAGAAACTAGGCTTTGCTACCATTGTCAAACTGGTCCTTGTCCTGGCTAGTGAAAAAAAGCCGTACATCAATATTAATGTTGTAATCGTGAGATTAGGTTACAGGCACAAGCAATTGCTCGTGGCTTAAGAATCTGTTAATCATTTCTTGGAGTAACCATTAATATACAAAGCACAAGGACATAAAAATGATTTATTTCCAACCAAATGCAATACAAAACTGTACCATCTGTGAGTGATAAAATGTTAATGCTCAAAATACAGCCACCGAGTGTTCAGTTTGAGGTCATCTTGCAATAAAAGTACGCACATATACAAGCATTTCAGACTACAATATTTGCATTACTTTATTATATGTATTTCTTTCATAACAAAATATGGTTTGTCCTTAAAAAGGACATGAGATTTATTGGCTAGATACTACTGAAAGCTGACCGGAAAATGGATTCTGTGTTATTTTCATATTGTATATATTCTGTAATATACTGTCTTTTATTGCACTGATGTTGGATCTTGTATTCTAACAAACCAACCAACCAACCAAAAAAAAAAAAAAAACTCATCCCAGAGGAATTTCTCATTCCTGCACAGTGGTTCTTGCTGAAAATGTATCTGAAGCTAAACTCTGAAAGGTTATTCGCGTCTGGCAAAAGAGATGCATTTGTATTCATCCACTAGCAGGGCCAGGAGGGTAATGAAAATTGAGGGTCTTCAGCAGTTGAACTTCTCCCATCCCAAAACCTGACAGATAGCATTAGGGTGACATGCAATCTCATCTGACAACAACACATCGTATGCCAGCCTGCTTAGGATAGGTTAATATATTCATTGATACATCTGTTATAGTTGTCCATATTTTACTTTCCATCTCGGGCCAACTTACTGTGCTGTGTCAGAAGCAACTTGTAATCCTCCTGTTAAATCTGCAAGCACATTTATTGCAAATTATTATTACATTAATCTTTGTAGGCTGTTGCTATGAGGTTATGGTCAGAATATGCATGTCCAAAATAACCGTTATGCTCTATTATATAGCTTCTTGTAGTAAGGCTTTTACTGGCTGCGGATTTCCTGTATCTTCCCAAAAACTTCTTCATTATGGTATCTTAAATATTTCCATTCTTTCATTCCATTAATGTAAAATAAAACACTCAGCAAGGTTCGGTGAATGTATAATCCAGGTGGCGGCAAACCAGTGCTGCTGCATGCCTAGATGGTTGGGGGTTTTGATTCCACTTCCACTCTTTATGCATGAAATGCTCTCCCTGTTTTGCATCTCTTTCCTCCAGGCACTTCGCTTTCCATACGCTGTCCAAAGACATGCAATTAGGTGAATTGGTATTTCTAAATTGCTCACAGCATGTGTGTGCAGCCTTTGATGCACTAGCATCCCATCCAGGGAGTTCCTTGCCTTGTGGCCCTTGCTGCCTGGAATAGGGTCCAGCCTCTACAACACCCTGCACTGGATAAACAGTTGGAAGATGTTTTAATCCAACTGCACTCGGTTGCCAGTTTCCCTTCTCATGCTAGTGAAAAATGCTTTATATTCAGTGGTTATCTGTATTAATTTAGTACTGTGTAAAAATTGCATTATCTAACAGCATTCGGGTGCAGTCACATAATTCACTGATTGGAGGAACAAACTGTTAGCAGTAACAAGCAGGTGTACTTAACAAAGTGGACACAGACATTAGTTTAAAAATATACAGATTCAATTTATGAATGAAAATGTTATGTTGAAGTCATATTGTATATTACAGTTCAACAGGGAAAAATGTTTTTAATGTATTTTTATTGACAGGTAAAAGAAGGTACAGTAAAGAAAAAGTAATAGTTTTAAATGGAACATTTCTCCCTTTGTTATTTCATCACTAACTGGCAAAGGATGGCACTTCAACTGTAATTAAAATGAAATGAGAACAGTAAATCCCCAGCAAAATAATGCAATCGATTTGTAATGTACCAGAGAACCACAAATGACATTTCCACCATGAATCAGTGTAGTTTTTAAAAAAGATGGTTTCTAAAATGGAGCTCAATCTAAATAAAACTAGTCTATATAAAGTATGTAGGTCTATGTGCTTGAAATAGTATGGGAGGTTGGAAGTTTTAGTCTCAGTACAGTAATCATTATCTATTATTCTCCCAGATAGTGGACTGTGATTTTACCCATTGGGGAAATATAAAAAAAAAAATACTGCAACTTAAAAAAAACAGTATGTAATCTGTAGTATTTCAAAAAAGCCTCTACAAAAATAGTTCATCCCCCAAGAGATTTTTTGTTAATGTTTCTATGTATTTCATCATTTCCGCATTTTACTACAATAATTGCAGTCTGGAAATGGTTTGAAATAGATAATGAAATTGTTTTATCTCAGAATGAGTTGCTGCAGTTCTAGCAGCGAAAAAGACTGTTTCTTTAAGATCTATAGATTTATTTTATTTCATTGTGTTTTTAAGTCAGATGCATTAGCAAATGCAGTGCCAGCATTCACAGCTTAAGTTTCCCTAATTGGTTCTTTACCATGATATTATAGCATATTTCATTGGGGCATGTGTGAAATAATTTAATGTGCATGGTACATGGCATACTATACAGTATAGGTGGCCAGAGGTTGTAAATGACTGGCAGGTAAATGTAAGTATATGTGCATCCCATGCCTTAGTTACAAGAAGGAATCATTCTCTGTCAGCAATATAGTATAGGGCAGAAAGAAGATTCACGTGCATTTCTGGATCATTTTCCGTATTGTTCTGCAGTATAGTGTGGCAGGGAGAGACAAGTTGTTTCTGTATAATTAAGCCTCAGAGGATCTGAAGAACCGTTATAATAAATGAGTTGCAATGCTGTTTATGTGATTAAAAAAAATGTTACTATGTTGCAGTGGTTATAATAGTAAGAGATAAGTAATGTATCCATAAAAAGATGTCATCACAGCACATTATAAACTAGCAAATACAGTTACTCTGTGTCACTCACTCTGATAGCACATTCTAAATATGTTTTTCTGTCTGTTATTGATCTCTTATGTATCCATAGCTGTTGAATAAGATTTTATATGTAAAATTATACTGTAAGTACACGTATTGGAAGTCTACTTGGGAAGCATAACAAAAAAAAATTAATTAAACATGAAATTACGGAAGTCCTAATCACACCATTGCTTCACTCTGACAATTGCAGTGTGGCGATAAACTATATTCTTAGAGAAGGCGCATCAAAACAAACAAGCAAACAAATATTTGGTGAGCATATTGTTCCTTAGGTTTTAGTCATTGTATTATGTATATTTAACCAATATGCCATTAAATATTTTGGAATCACTTTATCTGGAGAGTCTTCCGACAGAGGGTATACTGAGTATTTGTATCATGTTAATAACTTCTTAGTTGAGATTCAACAATTCATGTAACATTGGTTGTGTCACGCCCAGCTTTGTACCATCCTCCCGTGTGCCACGCCCACCTCATTACCTTGTGTGATGCCCTGATCGTGATCACCTGCGTCCTGTTACTCCCTGCCCAGCCTGTGTATTTAGTCCGCGTCTTTCCCCAGTATGTCAGATCTGTTATTGGATTGTCATGGTTTGTCCTGTGTCGTGCTCGCCTTACCACCGATCGTGATAGAATGACAGATCTCCGAAATGCACCTTCGCAGCTGGAGGACAGCTGCCTCAAGCTGCAGGACAAGGTGCTGTACTGGTTGTCTCAACCAGAAGTCCAAGAGGACCCTGGACTCCGACAGCTAGCCATCAAGAGCAATCTCATCTTGCAGGAGATGACTCCGCTCACGGGCGCACAAGCCATCGCAGACGTGCGCGAAAACCTTCGACAGCTGGTCGAGGGCTTTGTGGAGAAGCATCTACAACCACTCACCGTCTCGTAGGTAACCCCGCCTCCGCCGACCAGTCCCAGCCGCCGAATGAAGAGACGCCGGGGAAAAGGGGAGAAAACACCCGCCCGACACTCTTCCTGGGAGCCTGCTCCCTATTGCCGGCATGGGAGGACACCCTGGCTGCCTCCCCAAGCTGCCCGGCCTGTGAGAAGCCCCCTCCTCTGGAGAACTACTATTACAGGCACGAGCGTCTCGGCCAAGGGGGCATAAGGAAAGTGAGGGACGCCATTCCCTGAGTCCCCGCAGCTCTTAAAGGGGTACAGCCCTTATTGAAGGCACCGGCTCAGGAGGGTGTGTGCGAGGTCCTAGACCTGCCTGAGGCCCCAGACCTGCCCGCACCTGAGGACGCTGCCACGTCCACAGAGGCAGCCTCTGTTGGCAGCGAACCCCAGGTACCCGCCGAGGCGCCCCCTGTTGGCCGCACTTCTGCGACTCCTGCCGCTACGCCCCCTGCTGGCCACGTGCTGGTGGCGCCTGCCAAGGCGCCCCCTATTGGTCGCACATTTACGACGCCTGCTGCTGCACCTCCTGCTGGCCACGTGCCGGTGGCGCCCGCCGAGGTGCCCCCTGTTGGCCGCACGTCCGCGACGCCTGCTGCTGCGCCCCCTGTTGGCCACGTGCCAGTAGTGCCTGCCGAGGCGCCCCCTGTTAGCCACGTGCCGTGGCGCCTGCCGCTGCGCCCCTGCAGGCCACACTTCCGGGGAGCCCGCCGAGGCGCCCCCTGCTGGCCGCTCGCCTGAGCCGGTCCTGCACGACCTTCCCTGCTCTCTGGATCGGCCTGTCCTTCCCTGCTCTCCGGACTGGCTCATGCTGCCGCATGCTGCGGCAGTGCCGGAGTTTCGGACTCCGGCCCGCGAGGAGGTCCCGGACTATCAATACTCGGCTCCTCCCTCCGGTGAGGAGGAGGTGCTCGAGTGGGACCCCTCGGGGGCCTGCCTGTGGACTCCTGGCCCCAGGCTCATCTGGGACCAACGCTCTGTGGGACCCCGCCTGTCGATATCTCGTAAGGGAAGGGGACACAGGCGTCGGGCCTGGGTCCCGCCCGCCCTGCCCCTGGCTCGCCCTTGCTCGCCTTGGCTGGGGTTCCGGGGCCTCCTGCGGCTCCTACGGCTCGGGGTCGGTGGTTGCCTGCGGGTCCCCCCCGGTACCTCGGTGCCAGTCCTTGGCGTCGCCTCCGGTGCCGTGTCGGCTGCCTTCGTCGGCTGCTCTACCTGGGCGTCAGACGGCACCTTCCCGGGTTACGGCTGCGCCATCGCCAGTGGCGGCTTCCCCCTCCTGCCTGCCTGCACCGTTGTTCCCTCGGCTTCCTTCGTGTCCCCTCTGTATCTCCCTCATCCCGTTCCCTTGGCCCCTGTGATGTCCCCTGCGCCTCCCTTCTCCCTCTCCCCTGCGGCCCCGTTGGCTGGCCCCCGTCGCCCGTTTGGGCTCCCTCAGGCGCCCTTTTGTCCTCCATCCCTGCCTGTTTGGTCTCCCCTGTCTGCTCCTCGTCCTTTTGTCCTTCCTGTTTCTGCTCCTCCTCCTCCCTTCGTCTCGCCTGTTTTTGCTCCTCGTCTCTCTGTTCCTCCTCCGTTCACTTCTCGCCCTGATGTTCCTCCGTTCTCTGTTCCCCCGGTGTCTCCCTTCCTGGTTTGTCTCTCTGCCTTCCCCATTTTGTGTCAGGTCCTGTCCTGGCTTTTGCCATTGTCCCTGTTCTGTGTTTCCGTCCTGTTCCCTGTGCCACGTTGATGGTCTCGTTTTGTTTTCCAAGTCCTATTCTCCCGGCGGTCCTACCGCCAATCGTGACAGGTTGAGTGAGTAGACAAATTCAGTTAAATTATTCTTGAAATATGTAGGGATTTTCATGAATCTTTACATATACTTTTTACTCTGAATAAAGAGGGGAATATGTTGGCAGTAACGAAGAGCTTCTTTTGGTGTCATATAGCCAAGCACCCTTAAGTGAAATGTTACGGATATAGTGAAACAGTTGAATTGTTGAATGCCAACTAAGTTGTTGAAATGTTACAAATGCCGGGTAGGTAGATTATAGAAAAAAAATACTACCAATATACGTAATCCATAATATTCCCTAGCTAGTGAAATTGACTACTACTAATAATGCTACTAACTCAAATTGTACAAAACCATATCCAAAGAGTCATTACTGAAAAGAGAAGATTAACATGAGAGAGGATACAACACTAGTTTAATCCTTTCCTGTGGATTGTATTAATTAAAAGCTGTATTTCCTACTTCAAAGAACCACAGGCTTTAAGCACATCTATCAGCAGCTGCCTGTCCAAGACAATAATCTGAGCTATATATATATATTTTTTTTTAAATCCTCTCTTTAAAGCCATTAGGAGTTCATAAGAGGGGCACTCGCTGTTGGCATTGGGGTCCAGCTCTCTTGTTATTTATATTTGTATTGATGTCCCTATTCATCAAATCAGAAGAAACATGAAAATCTGTAAAATAGTAAGTGTGCATTATTAACTGGAGATTCTTAGAATGGAATGCCGAAAAGATGCAGCTTAATGGGTGGTGGTGGGGGTGGGGTCATTTGTTCTAATTGTTATGCAGATTCATTTATTCAGACACATTTATGTTCACATTCAACACACATTCAACTTGGTGCACCCAAATTTAAGCTGCCTTTAGAATTAAAATTATTATGAATAGGAAAATAATCTTAATACTCTTATAAATGATAAATAATCATAGCCATCTGTCTGGTGCAGCAGTAGTAAAAGTGAATCTTGCTGATAATACCTCCAAAGACAGAGACAGTCAAAGTTGAACTCTCTTTCTATCAGGGTAATTTAATTTATACACTGGAAATTCATTACTAAGAAGCTTACTGTGAGGACCAGTCGGCAGGGCGAGCAGGCAGGAGCCATAAGCACAGTCGAAATGGGGTTTATGTGTACAGGACAGGACACACAGTAAATCACATCAATGATGGACCTGGGGATACAAACTGAGACGCGGACTAAATACACAGGGCAGGCTGAACTTAACAGGTAACAGGTGATTACAATCGGGAATTAACACGAGGTAACGAGGTGGGCATGGCACACAGCAGGATTGGACGAGCAGGTCATGACAGTACC
>JAABNX020000047.1:15067161-15078787 GCA_015163995.2 Mormyrus lacerda | reverse complement strand
GGACGAGCAGGCGAACCAGGGGGGAGAGCGGGTGGGACCCGACCCGACCCCTGCAAAGGTGTCCCCTGACCTTACGGGACACCGACAGGCGGGGTTTAGACCTGGCTCCCTCACGCTGGGGTGATAGTGAAGGAGTCCTTCCCCCACCCGAGTCTCTGGGGCCCAGTAAGAAGATCCCCGAGGGGTACCATTCGAGCTCCTCCTCCACCAAGGGAGGAGGAGCAATGGTGAGATAGTCCAGGACCTCCTCGGGGACAGGGGCTATCGGCCCTGTGGCAGGAACAGTAGCCTCGGGCAGAGCAGGAGGTGGAGTCGGCGAAACGGGCAGGATGCAGCTGCAGGCAGAGCAGGGAGCTTGGGCGGAGCAGCTGTGGGCGGAGCAGGGAGCTCGGACGGAGCAGCTGTTGCTGGGACAGGCAGGACGAGCTGGACAGGCAGGACGGGCGAGCTGGACTGAACAGGCAGGATGGGCGAGCCGGGCTGGACAGGCAGGACAGGAACGGCGGGACAGGCAGGACAGGAACGGCTGGCGCCGGCAGGACATTAGCGGCTGCAGCGTCGGGCGGTGTGGCAGGCGTAGCAGTGGCATCTGGTGAGAGGTCGGGCACCTCTCCAGGGTCGGCGCTTTCTGGTTCTGCGTGGTTTCTTTAAGGGATCGCGAAACCCGCGGAATAGCGTCCAATACCGCGCTGGCCCCATTATGGGCCAGGCGCGCTGCCCTGAAGTGATACGCCATGGGTGGCAGCATCTCGTCGGCGGGGCAGGAGAAGGATACCTGGAGGCTAGAAGCGGCTGCGGGTAAAAAGCACACCCTCAAATAGATTGCCGGGGCGTCTTCCTGTGCTTTCCCCCTTCGCCCCTTTCTTCTCCGGCGCGCAGTTGTGGAGGGAGGTTGCGCCTTCTCGGCAGGGATGAATGGCGGTTGTCTACCCATTGCTGTGAGCGGCGTATCCAGCCGCAACCTCCTGTCGGTCAGGAGGTTGCATATCTTTGGGTGCATGCCCTTGAGCGGGGACATCTCCAGGGGAGATGGGGGACCTTCTGGACCTCAGGCTGGTTGAGCCAGTAAACCACCTCCTAGAGCAAGCTGATGCGCTGCTGCTCGGTTTGCAAAGGTAAGTCTTCTTTGGCGAGGTCTGTCATTCTGTGACGACCGATCGGCAGGGCGAGCAGGCAGGAGCCGTAAGCACAGTCGAAATGGGGTTTATTTGTACGGGACAGGACATTTGTTGTACAGTAATAAAAGTCTCATATTGATGTGAATGTGATGCATCAAATTCCGCTGAACAGAAGTTAATTTTATTTTTTAATTTTATTTTGTTTATTTTCAGTTACGCTGAGAACAAATAATAATAATGCATTTCTTTCCTTTTTATTTATTCACTCATTTACTCTCCTAATTTTGGCATGGAAGGAATCTATTCCTTTTCTATTCACCCCATGCATATACAGTAGGTCTTATTCATTCAGTTGCGATGTTCCAGTGTCAGAAGTAGACACACACACACAAGTCCAAAGTAGAGCCCTATTGCCACAGATTGACATCTATTCCATGCTAATCAGGATGGTGTACATTAGTGGGACCTGCTGTCAGCTTTCATAGCTGTGAAGTTGCATGCTGAAGTAACTGTCCTGGGTGGAGCTATGCAGCCAACACGTTTGGAAATTACTCTTAACATCCTTGGATAATATAATTGATGATATTCTGATGCTATTAACATTCCTGAAGGCAGATTTTTGTGTCGGTTTAAAAGGAACATTTCTACTTTGTAGAAACTGCATGCCTGTAGAAACTATTGAGGGAGCTATCTCTGAAAAAAGAAAGGGAATCTCCCAGTTCAAGTAATTCTGTGAACAAATTCTTCTACTCTGTTTCAAGGAAAAAAATGATATTTCTCCATAACAAAACACACATTGTACCTCGAATGAGTAATGGAATGCCCTAGTTCAGCTTTACACGATCATAGGTAGCATTTTGTGGAAGAGTAAAACCTTGAACCATTGGATTTTGTACCTTGAATTTATATATATTTTTTTTCGAGTAGAAACTTGACTCATTCAAACTACCCTTTAGATACTGCATCCCTGGATAGTGTGGCTAAAAAATTAATGACTGGCATAAGATGGACCAGGATGCCAAAATACTTGCAAAAACTATTGGGACACCTGCCTTCACACACATGAACTGTAATGACATCCCATTCTTAATACATATGCTTTAATATGCAGTGGGCCTACCCTTTGCAGTTATAACAGCTTCAACTCTTCTGGAAAGGCTGTCCAAAAAGTTTAGGAGTGTGTTTAAGAGAATGTTTGACCATTCTGCCAGGAGAGTATTTGTGAGGTCAGGCACTGATGTTGGACAAGCAGGCCTGACTCACAGTCTCCGCTGTAATTCATCCCAAAGGTGTTCTAATCGGTGGAGGTCAGGGCTCTGTGCAGGCCAGGGAAGATACCCACAAAGTTGGGAGCATGAAATTGTCCAAAATGACTTTCAATGCTGCAGCATTAAGAGTTCCTTTCACTGGAACTACGGGGCCGAGCCCAACTCCTGAAGAACAACCCCGCACTATAATCCCCCCTCCACCAAACTTTACACTTGGCACAATGCAGTCAGGCAAGTACCGTTCTCCTGGCAACCACCAAACCCAGACTCATCCATCGGACTACCAGACAGAGAAGTGTGATTCATCACTCCAGAGAACACGTCTAAACTGCTCTAGAATCCAGTGGTGGCGTGCTTTATACCACTGCTTTTCATTGTACTTGGTGATGTAAGGCTTGGATGCAGCTGCTTGTCCATGGAAATACATTCAATGAAGTTCTCTATGCACATTTCTTGAGATAATCTGAAAAGCCACATGAAGTTTGGAGGCCTGTCACTATTGACTCTGCAGACAGTTGGCAACTTCTGCACACTGTGCGCATCAGCGTTGTCCCTGCTCTGTGATTTTATGTGACCTACTACTTTGTGACTGAGTTGCTGTTGTTCCCAATTGTTTCTACTTTGTTATAATACCTCTAACAGCTGACCATGGAATATTTAGTAGCAAGGAAATTTCATGAATAGACTTATTGCACAGGTGGCATCCTATCATGAGACCATGCTTGAATTCGCTGAGCTCCTGAGAGTGACCCATTCTTTTGCAAATGTTTGTAGAAGCAGTCTGCATGTCTAGGTGCTTCATTTTATACACCTGTGGCGATGGAAGTGATTGGAACACCTGAATGAAATGATTTGGGGGGGGGGGGTTCCCAAAACCCCAAAAATAGTGTACCTACCTGTAAATTTGGCTTTATGCTCGAAGATACCTTTTGTTAAAATTACACCAAAGATGACCACCTACACAAAATCCAGAAAGTTCTGAAAGAAACTTTTTTTGTCTCCAGTAACAGTAACTTTCATTTCAGTTTACTGACATACTTAGCCGAAAGCACTCAACAAAGAAATAAGCAATAATGTTGTGGAAAAACCATGGACTAAATACTCATATTAATGACATAAAAGCCACAGTTATAATAGAAGAACTCAAAATACAAAACTCAATGCTTTGAAATTAGAGAAAAAAAGAAAACCTCTGTGGTTCCAAGGTTAACTGGAAGTCCAAACCCCACCAGACATGCCAGAAATGAATAGGTTCAAAATTAGTTTGTGTGTGTGTGCGTGTGTGTGGATTATGTTTATATTACACTTTGGGGACCAAATGTCCCCTGTAATGTGATGAAAACCTGTTATTTTGACGTTATGAGGACCATTTTTCAGGTCCCCACAAATGTCTGTGAATGCAATCCAAAAACCAAAAATGCCAAAGATCTCGTATTTTGTTTGGTTACTTATAGTTAAGGTTAGGGCTGGGTAGGGGTTAAGGTCATCATATTGTGACTAGAGTTTTTCCCATAGAAATGGATGAAGAGTCGCCACAAAGATATAATTACAAACCTGTGTGTGTGTATGTGTGTGCGTGCATTGTGTTATCTTGTATTATGCCCTCGGTGAGTCATTACGCCATCTATAGTTCAGCTATTCTTCAGCCTGATGATAGTCCCCTATCGACACGACACTCTTGCTGTAGTCTCCAATATCCATGGTATCCGGTCGTGTGCAGAGGAGAGTGCCACAGTGGATCAGTGTAGATGCTGATACGTGGACAAGAAAAAAAAAACAGACAAAATGGCGGCACGTAGAAATAGCACCAACATCTTTGTTTATGGCAGACTAATGTACTGCAATACTGTTTACATATAAATACTGAGATACTGAAGACATCTTTCACATCTTCTGGCAGAATTTTCCATAGACTAGGAATCTAGGAAACTTATCGCTGAAGGTGCTACCATTTATTTATGTGAGACACTGCAAGAATGAGCACACTCAAAGATTCCAGTGTGTGTTCTAGACTGCACACACATCAGATCACTCAATTAAACTAGCAGGGGCCAGACATTTTAATGCCTTGTAGGTAGAATGTTATACTCTGCCCTATACTTAACTGGAACCCAGTAGAGAGGCATTAGAATAGGAGTAAGATAGTCTTATTTACTCTCTCTATTAATTCTGGCTGCTGTATTTGGAATTTGCAGCAGGGATTTGTACTCTCTGAAAGCAAAGCTATGAGACTAATAACATAAATCAAGGCAGTTAGTCTAGCTGATTGTAGATTCTCATGGACTGTGGCATTCATTCAATCAGTTTGCAGTTAAAAGAAATACAGGAAACACTTAACACTCTCATCTAGACTCCTTCATAATGCATTATAATGGTCGGTGTAAGAATTAATAAAGCATTACAGCAACTTCTATTGACAGTCATAAGGCATTATAATGTTTAACATAATAAAAACTGTCAATGAAGCTCTCATCTATAATGCATTAAAGTAAAACCACCTGTCAGAAGTTTTTGGACACACTTTCAGATTTTCAACATTTGCATGTTATGCACTTAACATTTACTAAAAATACACTCAATATTCTATACTTGTAAAAAATTTACAGTATGTTATTTGAGTACCTTTATTAGCAAGAAAGTGTAATATCTTTGATTAATCCAGCAGGGACATTAATTATTGCTCTGTTTCATGGGATGAAACAGTTAACTAATGCATTTAAAATTGCAAGGCAGCCTACAATTTGACTATGCCATCACCATACAACAAGTTAATAAGATGTCAGACATGCACAGTTACTAATATTTTCATTTATATTTGCTCACCCATTTATCACACCCTGCTCTTCCTATCCTCCCGTGTGCCACGCCCCCTCATTTAACCATGTGTGAAATCCTGATTGTTACCTGCTGTTTTGTGTTATTTTCATTAAATCCTTTGTATTTAAGTCTGCTTTCAAGTATTTTTCTCCAGTCCTATCATTGACGTCTCCATTGTTTTGTACCTGGCCGTGTTGTTTTTTGCAATAAATCCCTTGTTCCTAACTCTCTGGATCCTGATTCCCTGTTCCCTGCTTGTCCATAATTGTGACACATTTATGATAAGGTAAAAACCTGTGGTGTGCAAAAACTTTTGCCTGGTAGTGTGAGTGGGTATACTTTGCTTTTTGGGTACACAATCTCCCCACAATGCGGTGAATACCTCGTTTTTTGTTTTTTTTTTCCAGACCATGGCAACAATACTGTGCAATACTAGCGGAATTACTTCCACCTTAAGTAGCAGAGCGATTACTAAATCATTGGTTGTTACCGTCCCATCTGGCCCGTGTGGGCATGACACATGTGCTGTAGGTTGCCGTTGGCCTGTCTTTCTAAAACATACTTGTAGATGGGAAAATCGCAAAAACACCACCTTGGAAGCCAATTTACCTTATTATGCCATTAACATCTTGGTGTTATTTGTTAAATCGTGAAAGTGTAATACCACAAATATATTTAATCTTTATTGCACCAGAGTGGCTGAAAAAATGTGATCCAATGGTTCATACAAAGGCAAGAAAAATCCAAACCATCAGTCCATTCATCCATTTTCTGCCACTTATCCCAGGCTGGGACACAAACTACAGCCTGAGCAGGGATGCCTAGACCTCCCTCTCTCCCGCAACCTCCTCCACAGCCGAGAGATAATGTCTCAATGTCATGGGCCTGCCCGAAACCAGTTGGACATGCCAGAAACACCTACCCAGGGAATCACCCAGAAGGAATCCTAGATACCCAAACCGTCTCAACTGGGTCCTTTCAGTAGGGAGGAGCAGCAGCTCTGCTTTGAGCCCCTCCTGAATGTCCGAGCTCCTCACCCTATAGCTAAGGCTGAGCTCAGGCACCCTTCAAAGGAAACTCATACTGCTTGTATCCACAATCTCATTCTTTCAGTCGTGACCATAAGTGAGGGTAGGAATGTAGACTGACTGGTAAACCGATACCTTTGCCTTCTGGCTCAGTTCTCTCTTCACCATGACAGAACAGTACATTTGCATAACTACTGATGCTGCATTGATCTGCCTGTCAATCTCTCAATCCCTTCCCTCACTTGTGAAGAAAACCCCAAGATACTTAACTATTTTGAGTTCCCAATCCAGAGGGGGCAATCCACTCTTTTCCAGTTATGAACCATGACTTCATACTTAGAGGTGCTGATCCTCATCCTGGTCATTTCATTTCAACTGCAAACCACCCCAGTGCACGCTGAGGGTAACAGCTCGATGACACCAAGAGAAACACATTATCTACAAAAAACGAAGGAGGCTGAGGAGTGTGATCCCCCTGAAGTTGGAACACATCTACCAGCCCCTTGTGACCAACAAGATTGTGACTACTACCCCAGCCTTCCATTCCAAAGACACTGTCTCTGACCTCCACGCAATGTTGAAAAGGTCAGTAAAGAGAGCACAGCAACATCCAGAGCTTTCAGGAACTCAGGGTCATCTCATCAACCCCCAGAGACTTAACAGCAAAGAGTTTTGTCTACTTTTGTGGCCTCAGGCCTAATGATGGATAGGTTCTCTTCTGAGTCTTCCAACTCTACTTCTACCAAGGAAGGCATGCCAGTGGAATTCAGGATGTCATCAAAGTACTCCTTCAACCACCTGACTAAATTTCCGATTTGAGGTCACCAGCACTCCATCCTTGCTGTAAACAGCATGGGCAAAGCCCTGCTTCCCCCTCCTGAATCTTCTGATGGTTTGCCAGAATCTCTATGTCGACCAAAAGTCTTTTTTCTTCATCAAGGCGTCTTCAAACTCCTGCCACATCCCACTTGCCTGCACTTTTCAACTGCTCAAGGAGTCCCAAAAGTTAACAAAGCTAACAAAGGCCTCCATCTTCAGCTTGAAAGATCCCTTTACCGCTGGTGTCCACCGCCGTGTTCAGCACCAACAACCTTATGGCCACAGCTCTTCACAGCCACCTCATCAATGGAGGCACAGAACATGGCCCAGTTGGGCTCAATGTTTCTAGTCTCCCTAGGGGTGCAAAAGAAGTTCTGCCAGAGGAGCAAATTGAAGATCCATTGGACAGGGTCCTCTGACAAATGCCGCTAGCACACTCTCACTATGGGCTCTATTTTCCACCGGCATAAAGCATGACGCAAAGTGGTTTTGCTAGTTTCATCCCAGCACATTGCTCATTTTCACATCATCAAAATTTTTTGTGCCCGTTTTTTATTTTATTTCACTTCATGTATATACATTTTTTTAGAGTACATGTGGTCCCTTCACGTAATCATAATCATATTGTTTAATGAAACATCAGAAGAAAAACAATATACTGTATGTTAAGTAAAGAACAAACCATATCATAAAAAAAAAAACTTTTGAGTTCATTATCAGAATTTAGCATGCATTGTAATTGAGGACATTTGCTGAAAATGCGTTTCAGATATTTAGATAAGTCAGGTGGAACATTACAATACAGCCCTCAGAAGGTCGCGGAATTCTTTGTGGCATGTTGTATGTTGCATGATGGATGTCTGTTGGATATAAATGAGGACACATTAGAGCACTTTAGAAGGTGTGATGCTGAACTGCATGTAGTGATGCCAACAAAGGATCGTATGCTAACAGCAGCACTACGGGCGAGGAGGGATCAGCTGGCAGAAGAATAGAATCATCTGTAGCCTGGAAAGAAATCTAAATTGTGAGAGTAGAAAAATAACAGCCCTATTGCCTTTCATTTTAACATTTTAGAACCCCTTAAACCCTGTAGGTTGTCTTTTGTTTGAACAAATATCTCACTTTTATTTATATTTTAACTGCAAACCCAAAATTAAAGCAACGAGTCTTCTTACGTCATTATACCACTTTTCATACTGCACAGACAATGTAGTGATGCTGGAAAACGAGGACACACTTGTTGCTACCTCATCCCATGCCTGCATCACTTGAAAGGCTTGGTGGAACAGTGGTGCTCCTATAGAAGACATGTTCACGCATTTTCGCCTCTCGCACGAGCACATCTGTTTCCTCGGCCAAGAATCAATCTTGTTTGTTGGGCAAATGTGCCATTGGTATAGCAATCTACAGTAGGTCATGCACCTCTGCGTTTTAAAGATGAAGTGACACAGAGACCTATGTGTTTGGGTCTACCAGGTCTTGTCCAGCATTTTCCACTGCCATCTGATCCAACTGACCTCCAGGTAGTGATCTGTTGACAGCTCAACTCCTCTATTCATGTGAGTGTCCAAAGCATATGGCCACAGATCCAATGATACGGTTACGACATTGATCATCAAACTACAAACCATGATTAGCACAGAAATCCAATAACTAATCACCGCTTAGATTCCATTCCGGCCATTCCTCCACAATCACACCCTTCCAGGCTTTATTGTCATTACCCACGTGACCATTAAAGTCTCTCAATAGAATAATGAAGTAGCCAAAGGGGAGCACCTTCCCACATCCCATCCTAGGTCGCTAAGAAGGCCAGATGCTCTGAACTGGATCTGCCACCTGATATGCATTGCTCTGAACATCCATGGCCCCCCAATTCAGTTAGTTAAGAAATACCAGTTAAAGTACTTTGTTACTATTCAGTAACACATCATTCATGTTCACATGTTCAATCATTAATGTCTGACTAATTAAACAGACATACTCACACGCCATTTACACCTGTTTCATTTATCATAAGGTTCTTGTTCATGGGTTGTACAGTCTCAAAGTCACCAATTACATATTTCTTATTTTGTTTGCGTTACCTTCTATACTCCACCACCTATGGTGATTATGTCTGCCAACGTCCTGCTCCGGCTGCCAGGCTCCCTCTTGTATTTTTTGTGGGTTACTGCCCCCCAGGGAATAGATTTACAGAGGTCTCAGCTATTGCCGTTTCCATGACACTGACAGAATACGTATGAGTCACCTGTTTAGCTGGTGCAGGGAGGTAAACAGGATGCATGCTGGGGGACCTCTCGAGAAGGAGTAAAGAAAATGAGCAGAGGTGCACTACAGTTAGTTAAATACATTTCAAGATGATAAAACAAGTGAAATGGCAAAAACAAAATATTTCAATTTCATATTACATAGTACTACAAGAAGTCCCGAGGTTACAAATGACAGCCGTTCCCTAAGTCTTTCTTTAAGTTGAATTTGTAGGAAGTCAGAAAAACAATAATACAGTATATAATAAAGATAACAATTATACTGAATTAATAACTAAAAAAAATAAATAAAGATAAATAATAAAAGAGGCTGTACTCGAGCCGAGAAACCCGCTGAAGCCTTGCAATGTTTTCATAAGCGTCACAAATTAGTGAGTTTGTTCATTATTTAGAATCATTTAACCCAATTTTGAAATAATATGGCAAGCTTTACGGCAGTCTGTCTGTTAAATAAAGGTTCTTAATCCGGGTTCTACCTGTACATCAATCCACATTTGTGGAAAACCAGAAATCTTGATGTAATGAGAACTATTAAATTACATTGATTTTTAGGTTGCACAAACCAAGCTACTCTTACATAACTACTGATAAAAGAATTATCTAGTATTCCTCTGGATGAACTATAATCCAATATTATCCCAGATTGAAATACAGTCTTACCTGAATAGCAGTGCCTGTACCCACACTCAAAAAATGCACACATTATAAACCCACCAGTAATATCACAGAATTATATTCTTTAATTTCAATTTTAAAAATATGTTATTTCAGGTTGCTACATTTCTATTAGTGCTGACCTCTGTGCTGAGTGTGCAGTCGGGAAATAAAATGAATAATAAAATAAAACTTTAAAGTGTATAAACCTGGCAATGGGCTTCAGCTGGGAATGATAAGAAGGTTACCAGTGTGTTTGATGCTATCACTCAAGAGAGGAGCGCAGGTTCCGCCACAGACCTTTTATTGCACACAAACTGAACAATTAGTCAATATTGAAGTGTCCTTACAAACACTCAATTAGACACTATCGGTTCCCCTTGTCAGTTTAAATGATTGCATCATAACAAAGAGAACATGTGTGGTACATGTGTAACAGCAAGCTTATCTGTACAACAGGCATTTAACTTAAAAAACACCAGCATTAAATGCTTAATGTTTCCAACACAGCAAACCAACAACCATTTAATCACTGATATAAAGAACTAGACCATTTATATTATTCCCAAATAAATGCTCCGCCATTTCACACACAAAAATAACACACACTTAAAATTAGCTCAGTGTTTCCGTTGCCACCTACACTGCAACAATAAATCACTGTGGCTATACAGTACTCCTGAGCAATGATTTGTGCATCTAAGGGTTGGGGTTATCTACATAAAGATATATTTTTATGAACAGCAGACAATAAATTGCACATATATATCTTGAGTAACTATACAGTCTCCTGAAGTCTGCCCTAACAGTAGAATTTTGCAACCAAAGCTGTTAACAAAGAATTATGAAAAAATGTCTCTGAAATGTCACAGATCTGAACAAAAATACCAGATATTTATGTACCGAAAACAATGAATATTTTTCTCAGTTGTCCATTCTCATCAGTATTGCTGATTACACACAATATATGCCAATCGTCTTTTGCACACACAGATTTTCAACATTTTCATGTTACTCACTCAATATTTACTAAAAATACACTCAATTTTCTTTGCTAACAAATGAATTTGAAGTATGTTGACCATTTGAGTACCATTATTATCAAGAAAATGTCATCTTTGATTTATCACAGTAACCTCCTCCAGCAGTTATAACAGCAGAAAAAAATCAAGGCATTCTTTCTACGAGGGACAAGAAGTAGTTTACTAGTGTATTTGAAGTTAAATGACAGCCTAGAATCTGACTCTGCCATCACCACACAACCAGTTAATAGGATGTCAGACATCCACTGTTACATACTCTTTCCATGTTATAAAGGAAAGTTGTTTTATTTGGCTTATATTTTCATTTATAGTTATTCACTCAACTTTCCAGTGCTTAATGAGAATAAAAAATCTGCAGTTTATGAAATAGATGGAAAACTGGTAATAATCTGTGTTGTGCAAAAACCGTTTGACTGCTTGTGTGTGTGTGTGTGTGTGTGGGTTTGCATAGATCACATTTGATGACTAAATTGTCCCGAAAGTGTGGTAAAACCTGAAATTTCCCTACATTTGGGGATATCTTTTGAGGTCCCCATTTGGATAACCTCAGTTTTATAAAATCTGTGAATGCAATCAAAAAAGTAAAAATGCCAAAAGTCTTGTATT
>JAABNX020000047.1:15029370-15052321 GCA_015163995.2 Mormyrus lacerda | reverse complement strand
TTCATAAGCTCTGATCTCAGCTCTCATCTATAATGCCAAATGTAAAAAGGACTTGTCAAAATCTTGTATAATTAAAAAGATAAAATATTCAGACGTTCTCTGTGCATTTCTTTTAGTCATAATTCCAATTTTGCTGGAACACTTCAGATTCTTCCTCCTGCTGAGAACATTTGTGCTCTGATTAGTTTTGATACGACCCCATCCTTCATATTTACTGAAGTCATTTGTATTCTGTGTTTCAATTCATTATAAAACTTCAAGTTGAAAATAATATTCTCCCTTCATCCCAAATATTCCACATATATTTTTTTTTACTTTAGGATCACTGTGTGCAAAATGCAGGTTAAATGAACCTTTTCAGTCAGATTGATGCAACGTAACATTTCATGTTTGCATTATCAATTCTGTGTGAGCCCTGTAACAGATAACATTAAACACACATGCACATTACCAGACACACCCCAACTGAAATTCAGGCAAACAAGGAAAGGAGACACACACACGCAAACCCACACGTGCACACACACGCGCGCACACACATACAGCCAAATTCAAACTAGCAGCCCTGTTGAAGTAGGAATTCTACTTTCGGAGATAGATACTGTAGGTGAATGTTCTAAAATGTGTTCAAGATCATGTTGATCCTATGATGTTTAAGAGGTTGCATATTTTTTTTTAACTCATTCATGCAGTTTCCAAGAGACACATGGATAAAAATAAACAAATATATGTGCTTTTCTTTGCCAGTTTGTTTATAGAAGCATCTAATTATATTGAAACTTTAGATATTTAACCACACCAGATGTTTTCAGTTATATTTAACATGGCATATTTATGAATTGAATAGTCTTTTCATCTTATGTTTTGTGGGCTTAATACTGCCATAAGAAAAATATTCATCGCTATCACTCAATAAGACTGATACTTAATAGATGTGGCAGCCATTTCTTGAATGAATAAACCAAAAAATACACTGTTAATAAGTATGCAGAGATTGATCTGTACACTGCAGAGGATTAACGAAGCCTGTGTTTGACTAGCTCTTCAACATTTTGCACAGTGGTTTATTTGACTTACATTAAATATGCAACAAGTTTCAGCAAAGCCTTATGCCCAGTATGACACAAAGGCCCCTCGGAGGCTGCCAGGACACTAACTGCGGTGTCAGGGACTGCAGAGTGTCCTGGGATCATATCTCACATGCAGTCAGCAGCCGCTACCACAGTGCAGCATCTGGAAATGTCCAGGTCAAGCGTATCCGTTTAAGGGGGGGAATCACTTTTCCAGAAATGATACACCAGACCACTGTGGAGCAGACCACCAAAACTCTACAGGTTACTGAGACACCGCAGCTCAAAAGTCCACTATTTGATGTGATCCCAAGGAAAAGGGCATTCTCACATATTTGGAAAAAACTCTCTATTCTGTTGAAATAATTCTGTGTTATTAGGTACAGAATAAAATCATCCTATATATCCTTATGATTATAAAAGTTCTATTAAAACAGAATTAATTAATTATCATCTTTAAAAAGGATTCAGGGGATATTGGAAGCTTTTCTCAAATGCTTAATATTAGTATTTTGTCTTTGTTATAGAACTGTAGAAATCTTTTGAGTCAACCGTTTGAGGTAACAGAGTCAATTTTATAGTTTACTTGATAAAGACATAAATACATGCAACAGTATCACTTTATCAAATCACATTATTGACTTTGTGATTATACAAATCTAATAAACATCAAAATGAACATTTTAATGCATATATTCTCTTTATATGATATATTGATGTCAACAAGTAATATCTTGTGGATTATGGAGAATTCATATCTAGGAAAAAACTTACTAAAAAGCCAGATATGCTTGTATTTCCTTAGAGTCCTGTTCACACACTCACACTCAGTGCAACTGAAGCTGCAAGGCCAAAACATGGCACCGATATACACATTACAGGCTGTATATTACAGACTCCTGTGCTCCTTACCAAGAAAATTTCAGTAGGCCTAAATGGCCAGAAATGACCTAGCAACAGAGATGTTTTTGATTATTTCAGAATGTAGCTCAGTGAGAGTGTATGTGTGTGTGTGTGTGTGTGTGTGTGGGAGGGGGGGGGGACTTTAAAATAAAGGAGGTGGATAAAGGGGCACATTTTAAGTGAGAGAAAGGAAACAAAATGTCAGATGATCTTAGAAAAAGCTTTGGAATCAGAGTAGAGGCTTGTTACTTTGTGTTGCTGTTCACTTTACATCATCTTAACTTTTAAAATGAGGACATATGGTGGTGATCAAAGTCGGAGAATTAGAGATGTTTTTGTAATATACAAAGTCACAACTTATCCGAATTCAAAGTCATTCTAACATGAACGGAAGAGATGTATTTTAATAATTTTTCATCTCTGAAAGCTATGCCACATCACTAAACAAATGTTTTAAAGAAGAAATTTGAAGAAGGCATTATAAATCCTGCTATTATTGTGTGATCTTTCAGATTAAAAAATTTCAGCCCAGTGAACCTGATCATTTATTTTCAATGGCTGCAGTTTACAATCATCCAATGCAGCACTGGTGGTTGGCAGATGGATGGATAGATGGATGGATGATCTAAAAACTTTTCAGAAAAGTAAGTTGTCATAGACACTTTGAAAGCATGTACTACAAGTCAGAGTTCCTTCAAAGAACTGTTAAATCTCTCTAAACTGTAAATATAAGCAGCACATCTGGTCCTTTTCATCAACGCATCTTCCAACCACACAGTCTGGCCAGGAGCATGGGGCTGGGGGAGGGGGGCTGGGTGGGAAGCCGATACTGGGCAGAAGAGAGCATAAGGCAGCGGAACATTCTGGACAGGATGCCAGCCCATTGCAGGGCACACATCCATACAATCGCACTATGGGCAATTTAGATATGCCATTCCAACTAGCTGCATGATTCAGGACTGAAGAAGGAAACCAGCATACCCAGAGGGAGCCTGTGATACACCAGGTTAAAACTCCATCTCCACTGAGAGGGAGAAGCAGCATTTAGACCTGTCAGGCATCAGTGGCACGCAATACGCCGATTTAAGCAAGTGAGCCAGAATGCATTAATATTAATACTCATTATAAGCTTAAAAAAATGGAATAGAACAAAAATTCCCTATGTCTTCAAAATGCAAGTACTGAAAGGAGAACTAGGACCACAATTACTTGTCTGTAAACCACCCACTGATAAATCTAAAGCACTAATTTAGCGCATCACAAAGATACAATTTATGGGCATCGACGTAAATGGTGTGTCATGGACTGCAGGAGAATGTGACAATTACACATGCACAGGTTTGCAATTATACCTTTGTGGGGACTCTATTCATTTCTATGGAGAAAACCCTAATCCCAACATGATGACCTTAACCCTTATCCAGCCCTATCTTTAACCATAAATAATCAAACAAAATATGAGACTTATAGCAGTTTTACTTTTTTAATCGCATTCACAGATCTCTGTGGTGACCTGAGAAATGGTCCCCACAATGTCAAAATAACAGGTTATTATTACATTGTGGGGAACAATTGCTCCCTACAGGAATCATACTCACAACCATGGAGTTCTGACACATACAAATTGAGCAAAATACGTTCCATAACTTTAGCAGTAAATAAATGTACATAGTATGTTGGCTGAACTTTAAACTACTTCTGATAGTCATCACTGCGTTCAAAGGCCAGTCCAACCATGACCGTTATGTGCAGGAAATATTCAAAAATTTCTGAAAGAAAAAAAAAAATCACAGAATCAGTTTAAGGGTTAAATGTTTTGTAATGAAATTGATTTTGTCCCAGCAGAATACTCGCTGCAAGGTTTAATTATGTTAAGGAATGTTTCCGTGACATGAAATACATTCAATCATTTTTACGTCAGCTGTTATATAGGCTGCAAACTAAAAACTTATTATGTAATTACTTCAGCCTCACTCAGATGGAAATGTGTTATCAGGGTTATGGATTATTGAAGCATGGGAACTACATTTATCAGGATGGGGATATGCAATTATCAAAGTAATTTAATGTGGTAATTAAAAAGTCTGCTTTGACAGTCTGCTTTGAAAAGGGATATCATCAAATAGCATCCTTTAACAAAAATCATATTTCCCTGAGAGAATCTCTGTTATTATTTAAGTTGATCAATTATTTCATTTAAAAACTGACATTCTATAGCAGCCAAGTCTGATCTGTTTACCCTTCAAAACTGAGAATGATTATAAAACTGAGTTTTCTCTTAAACTATATTCATTTTTTTTTTTTTTTTTAAATTTTAGGAATTTTCATATTTATTATAATAGGTTTAGTGTGCTGGGGTGCAATCATTGGCGATTTTACCCAGATCATCATCTTCAGGCATGAACTAGTATTACATTTCCACACAGTCTTGACGTTAACACTTTTTTTTAAATTTAAATTTTCATTTAAATTATTTTCTCATTTTCTGTAGAAATCTACTGAATGTTACCAGCTATGACATCAAGGATTCTTCTACACAGGAGAGTTTTTGTACAACTAGAATGTTACATTTATTGTGCCCTTTTCATAACCTTTTAACCAGTACGTGTTGTGGTGAGTTTGAAACATATACTAGGTGACACAAGGCATGAGCAACCAGAACAAGATTCCATTGCAGGCAATATGGAATTATTATCTGTCTAAATAACCTAAAGAGCACCTACATCATGAATTATGCATTTCGCGTTGTGTTATATACCATAATTTATACAGACTGATTGGCTTGATTTATATCAATATAATGCATTCAGAATTGGATTTGTTAGTAATGAAATGCTGTTTCTAAAACCCTACAATGTGAAGAAACAAAACGAATAATCTACATAATCCAAATAACACATTGAATAGAAAATGTTACAGAAAAAGTAATTTATCTAAATACGGATTTGAGATGTTTACTTATTTTCTTATAAATTAAGTTATTCATAACTTACTATGCACTGCGATGGACTGACATTCCATTCAGGGTGTACCCCATCATAATGCATCAGGCTCACTGTGCTCCTAACTATCAGAAGATATCAGAAGATAGATACCTTTATAATGCAGTACAAAGCATCCTTAATGCTTATACTGACCATTATAATGGATTATGAAGGCATTTATAGATGTCTCTAGATAGTGGGAGCTTAGATGAGATGTCTAGCGTTTCTAGATGAGAGCATCATAGAGCATTTGTAACGCATAATAAACATGGCTATAATGTGAAATCATGAATATTTATAGCCATGTTTATAATACTTTATGAATGCATAATAATGCTATAATCTATAATATTTACATGACTACTTTAAGTAAAGTGTTACTGGAAATCTTTCATTAGAACTGAGATTTTTTTTTTTCTGCAGAATTTTCTGTCCCACCACTAGCATGATGAAAGTTTACTAGACAGTACTGCACATTAAGCAATTGGCTTTCTAATTCTATGTATAATGACATTTTAATCGCTGTTTCAAAAGCTGCCTTCTGGTTCTGGAGGTCTTTGCGCCATGCTGCAGTGCAGTGTTTCCCAATCCAGTCCTCAGGAGCCCCCAGACAGTCCACATTTTCGCTCCCTCCCAGAGCATCTTGGAAGGGAGCAAAACCCTGGACTGTCTGGGGGCTCCTGAGGACTGGATTGGGAAACACTGCTGTAGTGTTGCTATTGCTATTAGTCACTCGCAAAACAATTGCGAGGCATGTCATCGTTATTTTTTAGTTGCAATAGTGAGTAGCAGTGCACCTTCACGATACGCCTAAGAAAGAATCCCAGGAGCGCCGTGTGAAAAATATAGGGTGTCAGAGTGAACACTGGGAAAATGGCAGGGAAGAGACAGAAAAGGCCTTATGAAATGCAAGAGAAACTGCTTAGCTCAGCTGAACCATACGGGAACTATCAGGTAATATTTAGAGGCTGAGACAAACCTTAAGTTTTATAACTTAGAGACCCAATAATTTATGCTGTTCCTGTCTACAGTTTATTTTACAAATTATTAGAAAACCTGATATTGGATTTCATTTAGCACAAACCAATTAGATAAGCGGGGCCCAGTCTGATCATTGCGATATTAAAATGAAGTTGGATTTTGCAGTGAGAATCACTGAAGTGAGACAGCTGGTGTAGTGTAAGCAGCATGTCTAGATCTGCTTGCAATACTTGCTGCAATATTTAAAATGAATAGAGTAGCAGAAAAAGGTGCAATTGCTCTCTGTGTTTTTATTGTTGTGTTTGACTACTTAGTATTATTACTATTGTTCACCTGTTACTTATGTAATAAAAGAATGCTGTATCTTGGTGCAGATAGATGCATGTACCCTCCATCCTGAACAGTAAGAAATTGCTCTAATTTTGCAATATGCAGAGTATTATTATTTCTTGTTCCCCGTGAGCTGAGATCTGAATTTGCCTGCAAACCCAGGAAGACGTTGATTAACAGTCTATTTCAAGTGTTGTGGAAAGACACAGCGCAGCTCTTTTGGTAATTTGCCAGGTAGGAGGCCATAGGAATGGCTTGTGTTCATCCAAGCATCATTGATCCAAAGAACACCGACGGGAGTAAGGAGAGTCTGCTTCTGTCAGCCGGTATTGGTTTTGACAACAAAGCTGTGCAATGAAATGTCTTTGCCTGATTGTTAAAGACAAATTTGACAAGTACCTCTGTCAGAACACACTCTCCCACCATCAAATCCATGCACCAGGGACTATTTCAATGCACCAGGTCTAATGAGCAATGCAATATTCCCGTCTAGGTTTTAGATGTACCATGATAAATATTCCTTCCTTCCTCGTCTTTCAGAAGCTTACTTTCACTTGACAGGTACAGATGGAGAGATTTAATTGTTTAGGAACAACTTGCTTAAGTGAGAAATATCCTGAAATAGTACTCTGTGTTTCTGTGGCCAGAAGCTCTATATGAAACAGTCTACAATTATGAAAAAACTCACTGCCACAATCAAGTCTAAATCCAAATACATTTACCCAAGGAAATTACTTACTATAATTACTGTAACTACCGGGCCTCATCTTATTACAGTCTTACAATTCTTATTATCAAATTACATGGGATCAACAGAAGATCTGGAGAAAAGCAAAAGCAGGGCAATAGCAAAAAATGTATTAAAATACTGACAATGGCATCAAATAATACTAAATATATATACACAGGGATTTCATTTTCGTCTTTTCCCCCCACAAAGGTACAGATCCGCAAAGAGATATTTCACTTATTGACCATATAATTAATACTATGCAAATGAAACAACTTTTAAAACTTATAGTAAAAGAGTAAAACAAGCTATGTCTACAGTACAGAAGTACACTTTATCTTTAGGAGTTACCATGTCAGTTACAGTTACAAATACTAGATTTTAGAATTGCGAAGTCTCATTATAATAGGATTCAAAATGATTTTAAACTGGATTAGTTCAATGACTTCTCTGTAGGCTTTTCAGTTTCTGTGGAAGATTATGCAGTCTCAAACAATAGGAGTTTTGTTTATGATAGGTTGTAAGCCTTCTTTAAGAGGAAAGAAGGAAACAGTGAAGCAAATGAAAACGCCCCCCCCCCCAAATAACACCAAAGCAGTTTTTATCCCTGGGGATCAAGCTTCATATCCCCATTTCTCTGCAAACACTAGTGATGGACCAGCTGTTCCACCTGAGAAAAACGTTTGGAAGTTATCAGCGGTACCAAGCAAATGTCTCAGCATGATCCATCGCATGACCATCACATGACCACAGAATTTGCTCAAATTGCATTTAAGCTATCATACTGCACTAAATAAACATTATAATTTGTTGTTGATACATACTATTTTTGCTATTCAGATATCCACATGCACTTAAAGCTTTATTCAGCAAACCTCTTAATTAGATAAAATATCACCTATTATTTCATTAAATGTACTTACATAAGCTTATTAGCTATGCATTTTCTCATACACATAGAGTTAGCTATCATGAATCATCCAATACTGCAAACATTTCAACTTAGCAGACAAAAAAGACATTAAGATAGGAATCTGATATCTGCTCCATCTACTGGAATCACATGAATAAGACTATTTATGCCTCTTTCCCTCTTTTAAGTGATAGTTTAGTAATTTTCTGCCAACTTTTATGTAAACAGATGACTAATCTAATGATCATTTAGTTCAATTCTCAAAAGCAAAACCTAATCAAATCATGAACAATGCCAGAACTGAGTGGCAGATTAATATTGGCTCCTCATATTTTTCTATTCCTTGTCATTCAGTCCCCAGCCTCTGTGAAACAGAAAATGATGAGCTTTCAAGCACTAAACGAGCCTTGTGAGGCTGTAAGTGACCTGGTCAATGTTTGGATATACAAAAAGCCTTTCATCTTTCCAACAGGAAGAGGGTAAAGCATATATGAACAATAACATTATAATTTTGCATGTGACACAGAGTAATTAACCCTGGTTGCTAGGCAACAGATTTTAAAAAACTTTAAATCAATCATTCTTTTTTCCTATTGATTTATTCCAGAAAACGGAAACCTAAAAACGAATTTGGTATTCAACAAAACTGCAGGATTTGTATGTTGTGTATTTATTTTTTGTTTGACTTTTTCCGCATCTTGCTTGTGAATATCTTTGTCGTAGGACATTTTCCTTGCTGACTTTATTAACATAAATCATCCATTGAAAATATGCATTGCAGATGCTCCTGTTTTGTGCAATGACTGTCACCACTGTACCTAAAACTAGGATAATATGCCAAGATTATACTGAGTATACTCAGAAGGTATCTGAGTAATCTTCAGGCACAAATTTATTTATTTGTTTTCTTTGTTTTCCCACATCCCTCACCCCAGTAATGTTTTCCTATTTATAAAAATTATTTGCCAGTTACATAGCCATTGTTTAAAATAATTCGTAAAATAATTCATAAAATAATTCCCTACACACATTTAGCTACGATGATTGCCCCTTTATCGTTGGCCTGTCACATGAAATAGTAACAAATAACGTAAAAAAAAAAAAAAAATATATATATATATATATCTTGCTTGCCTAATGTTTTTCTCTCTTCTTTTTTCAGATGTCATTTTCCGGCTGACTCCAAGCTTTCAACTTAAAAACTAAAAGTCAGCCGCTTTGAATATAAAAGCAGCTGCTTGACTTTAACAGGTAAGGATGTGAGAGAGATACTCTCATCTCTCTTACTCCTTAGTCAGTCCGGTCTCAGCTCTTTTCTTATCAGGTCTCCATTCTGAAAAGCAGCGAGCAACTGACAGCAATTAATGCGCAGAGAATTGAAATACGCTGTTTTTTTTTCATTCAAAGCAAACTATACCAAAAAATTCACTGCATATCAAGTCCAGTGATACAACAGAAAGACCAAACAGAGCTCAAAGCTGAATGTCTCTATACAACCAATGCTATAAATACAAGTTGTGTGCTTAAGAGGTTTTTCTATAATTTAAGTGCTAAACGAGAATCACTCAAATTTCATTTAAGTGCTAACATGCCCCTGCTTCCTTAGCTTCAGGCGAAAAACAACACAGCACGAAACACAGGCCTAAACATCCCGGACTCTCCCAAAGTCATAACAGCGGTGTGGATTACACCTCACTTGTTTTTGTTCACCCCCCCCGGGTGCTCCACTCACCCGGGGTGCGGTCCTATAACACCAGTGCTGCAATGGCAGCACCTCATGCATTTTAGGGAGGGCGGTTAGCGTAGTGCTGACAAGTGCCAAGGATCATGTCTGCCGTGTTTATGAACCTGGACGGTGCCCCTCCCTTGCTGGGTCACCCTCCCAGAGTGCCTGATAGTCCCACCTCCAAGAGCACAGCACACTGCTAAGTCTTTTTTCTTGGTAGTTTGGGGTCAGATAAATTTCACCTGAGGCAGAGGAGCCACCTATAGAAGGTGAGTTACAAGACCCAAGTTATGGAGGGGGAAGTCCACTGGGGCCTGTCCTTAGCATAAACAGGAAAGGTCGCCCTCGGGTTACTAAGCCAGGATACTACCTACATTACAAACGGGGTTCACCTTCCACACAGACCCGCATCTGCAGCAGCACCTCCCCAACTGAAGGTTGACGTTCGCCCTTTTCCAAACGGAATCCTGCCCTGTTTTCCTTTATTCCGCCTGCCCACCATCACCATCACTGACTCGGGCCTCTTCCTCCTACTTACTCTAGAATTGAATTCTAACTCTCAGGGCCCAGGTAGCAGCTATACATCAGGAAAAATAAGGCACAGGATAGGTCTATGAGGTTGTTTCCCCATAGGGTGGCAACTATAAGGAGTGTGGGAGTTTCGTTAAGAAACTCATATGGTGTGAACTGGCAGCTCAACTTATTGAACTACCATGGGAAACCTTTTAGACTCTAATATTAGAGTATTATTTATCGCACAGAATATTTTCCTGCCATTAGAATAACTGCAATATCACACTAGACTGCTCCCCCACAAAGAGTGTGATTTAAATCGCACTCCTTGTCTCTACAACACCCATTCATCCTTTAATTAGAAACATTAAAGAATTAAATAACACAAAAAGCAGGAGAAATACCTGGATCCTAATGAGTGATGCATATGGCGCATGCTGCCGAAGTATGAATGATCATTTAGAAATTGGCATAATTAAGAATGCGTTTTATAAAATCATAAATGAAGTAATCGTAAAACTAAATATTTAGTTGGTAGCGTAAATGTATGCAAGAGACACAGTAAAGAAGAACCTGCAGTGTGTTTCATGTATAATGTGCCGTTTGTCCCCATGCAAGAAAAATAAAACTTTGATAAGTAGCATCCCTAAATAAGATTGGATGCCGTGATGTTTGAACTCATCAATCTTTGTCACAGCATGAGTCTCCTCCCCGTGCCTGTACACACGCAGGCGCATCCCCGTGCTTGTACACATGCGTGCGTATCCCTGTGCCTGTTTATATTCCGCTGTTGTGAGTTTTGGATCCTGAAAAAGTTGAGATCCGAGCTGTCTTAAATTGTGCCGCAAGCAATTCCATTTCCAGTGACGTATTCAGGCAGGGTCATAGATGCTAATTTTATATAGGCCTATATCAAACCTATCTTGGCCTATTATGCCGGATGCCTCATCAAACATAGCTGGATAAGTTTGAGTTGAGACCTTTTGCTCACTGTTTGTTCCCTCACTTAGAAAACATCTCTCCTGCGTCCCTGATTTTATCTATAACAGAATTTCTTTGAGTTTCATCCTGACTTCTACTCAACTGGCTATATATGTGTTCAGAACTGCAGGACACACTATAATGAAACGTACAGTATAAATTTAAATAAACGCGTGAAAATGGACACTGGAAGTAAAAAATGTGCAGTACAGATAAGGCTGGCCACCCGAATGAGAGTTAAAGTTGGGGTTATCTCTGTATTGCTGTACAAACACAGTTCAAAATGCTAAGAACATGCTGCTTGAAAACATCTCACTGAAAATTCACCTAGTTCAATTATTTTGATTTAAATATATATTCACTGCAACCCTCAATGTTTTTCATTAGTCACTATAATAGGAATCCGACCTGGCAGTGGAGTCATAAAATTAGCAAATTCTAGCAATACTCTATGCTATAAAGCAAAACTATAGCAAAAATAGACCCTATATACATTTAAGACCCTATTTGTTCAGTGTGCATGAAATGTTGTCAGTTGCTGTACTTCTTAGTACATTGTAAATGCAGCTTGGAAACATAGTAAATTCCATCCTACATCACCCAGCGCAAATACCGCACACACACACAGGCAGGTCGTGCCTCTGTACGCCATCCTCTTCAGCAGTCGAGCCTCCAAGTACTCAGTCCTGACCGGACCAGGGTCACTGACTGTGAGGGATGTAGCTGAATTGGTTAAGCACGACTCTGTTGTTGGTTTTCACTGAGTATGTCCAGAGAAGAGTTTGTAGAACTAAACAAAGTCAGGTTATCAGCAAACAGGAGTCAGCATGCTAAACCAAAAACAAGAAACGGAAAGCAAACCACAGAAATCCAGAATGACAAGTTTCTTTAAAAAAAAAAAAAAAGAAAAAAAAAGAACAGCATGTAAGGGGAATGTTTCCACTTTTTTCGTGTTGTGGTGAAAGAACATCCTTCTTAAAACAAACAGACAAATACACAAACAATAGATAAATAAACATAGATAGATAGATAGATAGATAAGTGCATGAATGAATTAACGAATAAATAAATAAATATATAATTCTCACCACACAGAAATTGTATCAACTTGAAAACAGACAGTGGTACAGATGGAGAATAACAATCTGCTTGTTATTTTGTATGTGTTACAGTTTTGCCATATTGCAAAACCCCAAACAAGACTAAAATTAAGTTATTTTTTATTGATTTTCTGTAATTTTACATCCATTCAAAAAGTATACAAACTGTTTTATGTATTATGGTACATAACAGCCATACTCAGGATGTAACTTTGGTTTGAACATTGGGAGGGTTGAGGTCTCCCCCAATTTAGGGGGAAACATAATTATTGGGGGGGGGGTATTGGCTGGTTTTGATCATTGGGTGGGGTTACGTCTCTCCCCCAAGTTACACCCTTGGCCATGGTCCAATATGAGCTGAGTTCTAATTTTTAATCAGCACACGATGTATCATAATAAACAAATCAGATTTTGTTTTCAAAATTCACTAAAAAAATATCACTGAAATATCACAGAAGTTTTCAGACCATTCTCTATGACATTCCAAATTCACTTCATGTACATCTTATCTCCTTTTATCATCTTTGTGATGTATGTACAGCTTAGTTTGCTTCTAAGAAATTCAGTTGGTTGGAGATGATCTGGAAAGGCACACAAAAATGAAGTCTGTAGACCTCTGAGTCATAATTGTTCTGGGCACAGTTTACCACAGAAGATGGTGGCATCTACATTCCTAATTTGACTTTATTTTGAGTTTGACTGAGAAAAAAATGGGGACCTTTAGGCAGCAGGGTAACCAAGGTAAATAACAGAACTCCAAAGGTTCTCTGTGGATGTGGGAAACTCTATCAGAAGGACTCAAAAGAAGAAGCAATACTTCACCAATCAGTAGACAGACTACAACAAAAGGGTATCTAAGGGATTCCCAGGCCGTGGGATAAAGATTCCACTATCTCTTTAAACCAGGATTGAGTTTTTTGGCTAAAGAATGGTCAAGGTAAATGTAACATCTGGAGAAAAGCAGAGATAGCTCAAAGTAGGTCAATACCTAGGACTATGGTGAAGCACAATGGGGGCAACACTGTGCGGTGAAATTGATTTTCAGCAGTAGGGACTGGGAAGCTTGTCAGGATCAATGGAAACACGAGTGAGCACAAGTACAGAGTGCTTCTTGAAGAAAACCTCCCTGTGTGAGCTCAGGACCCCAGGTTGGGGTGAAGATGCATTTTCATACATGACAAGGACCCAAAGCACACAGCCAGATAATGCGGGATGGACTTCAGCACAAGTGAGTCAACGTCCTTGAGCGACCCAGCAAGCGCCTGAACTTCAACTCAACATCTCTGGAGAAACCTGAAAATAGCACTACACCCACACTCCCTATCCAGCCTAGAAGAGCTTCAGAGATTCTGTTGAGAAGAATGGGAGAAGATCCCCAAATCAAAATGCCCCAGCTTTTAGCACTGTAATGGCTGCCAGTGATGTTTCAAGTACTGAGTAAAGGCTCTGAATACTTATACACATGGTATTTTAGTTTTTAGTTATTATTATTATTATTTACAAATTGAATCCATAATAATGCATGGCTGGAATGTAATGTAGAATTTAAGTGGTCTAAAGACTTCCTGAAAGCACGGTACAAGACAGCAATTTTTTGTGGTGTGACTTAGTGATTAATCTTCCAAAAAGTAGAATTAGGTCGTTTGGTTGGTAGAGAATACTAGGATATTCATGACATACAAAGTATGCAACTCTGTTAGATGTTCTAGAGCAAAATTATTACTACAAAAAACAAAAAGTTTTAGCACTGCCATTTGTGTGTGCACTCTAATTAGACATACCTTTCTCCCTCTTCATTTTGGTACTTGTAATGCAACACTATCCTGGCTGGATTAACGATGTTATTTCTGAATGTCGTCATAAAAGCAGGGAGTGTTTCACTGCAACAAACACAAATAATTCCATTTCCAGTGACGTATTCAGGCAGGGTCACAGGAAGTCTGCCGCGTGTCAGAGGTTGCATGGGGCACAAGGAGGGGGGATATGCCAGATGCAGGGTACACACACACACACACACACACACGCAGTCATGTAATCATATCTTTTTGGGGACTGCTCATTCATTCATATGGGAAAATGCTAATGCTAACTATGACTACCTTAACCCCTACCCAGCCCTAACCATAACCAAACAAAATACAATTTTTGCATTTTTAGTTTTTACATTGCAGTCACAGATTTTTATAAAATAGAGGAAACCGGTCCCCATAAGGTAAAAAAAAAATGTGGGTATTCATCACAGTGTGGGGACATTTTGTCTCTACAAGATAAGGTATACCTGGACCACACACAAGTTTGCAAATAAAGCCATGGAAAAAATGAAGAAACCACAGCACGATTTTTTGTTTCACTCATTACATGAAATTGTCGCCTGCTTCTTCTCTATTTATCATTAATGAAGGGCTTCTTCCCTGCTTTATGTCCTCTAGGAGCCTGATACAAACTGTCCTAGCAGTGCACTTCGCACCTGCACTTAATGTTTCCCATTCCTTTTGAAGGTCACTTGATGTCATCCTACGATTCCTCAGAAACTGCCGAATAAGTTAATGGTCATCTCAGGCATTAGAAAGTTGCTGCTTCTGGTCGTTCTCAGTGTCTCCTGCTTCGCCATATTCTTCTGTACTACGGTCTTAGACATTTTGAACCTGGAAGCTACCTGCTGCTCCTTCTCCTTCTGAACATACGTACTATGTGCAGTTAGAGATCAGCTTCATTTTTTCTTTGCACTGTAAGATGCAATGAGAAGAAATGAATGCAATGCAGGAAGAGCATCCAGAGATACATGGTGGGATTCAAATCCTCACTAAATACTCACTGAACTACCTATGCTGGTATTCTTACATCCTGCCCCGCATGTCCGTCTGGCCCTCCTCTCTTCTCCACGTGGACCTGATGAGCCATGCCTGTTGCTTGTTGCCCCTTGTTACTATTTGTATTTAAGTACCTGTTTGTCTCGTCAGCCCCAGTCTGGTCGGTTACGTTATTCCTCTTGTTTGTCTATGCGCCTCCCCGCAATACTCTTCTCATTTTTACCCCTTGAGGTCTTGTTTGTTTCCCTGCTCCCGTTTTGCTCATTAAAGCTCCTTTTTGTTCTCGTAATGCCTGCCCTTGAGTCCTTCAGTTTTTAGGTCATGACAGGTATTTAGTCATATATTTAATAAATATTTAGTATATGTCATATTTGGAATGGACAGCTGTCTTTTTTGTCATATTGAGTTATAGCTTCAATATTCAGCTCTGTTGGAGTATTCAGTTATATATAACCAATTTTTACACCATGCAACTGTTCCATAAAGGCTGGTAAAATGCAATATAAAAAACACCTGCAGTCATCTAACACAGAATGACCTCTAAACAAAGGAAGATGTTGAATGAAAGCCTTCAATAGTCAAATAAGCAGTCATTCCGCGTGTATAACAAATGCTACTCAATCAGCAGGGATGCTTGTCATGAAATGATGCATACCCCTGGAAGTGTAATTTAAATTTGAAATAGCAGGCATTTTCACACACAACCGTGACGGCTTGGGGGACTCCTAGGGCCCGAGGGAGGTGTCGGTTCATTTTCTTACTGTCACACCGTTTTTCTGCTTTCTATTGGCAATGAATACTCAGACATTTGCTGCAAAAGACTCACTGGCAACATAAAAATCCTTAGAGTAAGACGTTGTCAAAAACACAGTCCTCACAGCCAGTGTAGACCACCCAAAAAATCTATGTGATATTGTCATCCTCCTCCTCTTCCTTTGGTGACAGTTGTTTTGCTGGCAAGTGTCCTGCAAAGTGAACACGACAAAAGTCCCTGGTTATAGTTCTTGTTCCAGAAAAAAGTTCTGTTTATGTAAAAGCATCTAATAACTCTTACTGTCGCCACTGGTAACCCCGCCACCTCCCGCTCACAACTCTTCAATTGTTGCTGTTGCAACTCCCTACAACTCAATTAGCCTTTGACTATGTTAATGTGCTAAAAAGTTACTTAAATTTTATTAGATAAGTAGAAGAACAATGCTTAAGTTCCAAAAACTATCCCCAGTGGCACCCCACCCATTACATGTATTTGTTAAATCTTCCTTCCTGACTTTAGGAGAGGTTTTGGAATTGCTAAACTAGCACGCTTGAACAGACATAATATTATATTAATATTGCCATCATTTAAGCATAATTTTTTTTGACTGCGTAAGTGTTTCGCAGAGTACTATATGTGTTGTGTGATGGTAGGTATCTTAAGCGGTTAGAAAATTAATAATAATATTAAGCTACAGACTCCCACACATAAATAAGATGTCTAATATCGGATCAGCTAATCGTGTGGCAGCAGTTCAATACATAATATTATGTGGACATGGGTCAAGAGCTTCAGTTAATGGTCAAATCAAACATCGCAATGGGGAATAAATGTGATTTAAGCGACTTTGACTGTCGCATGCTGGTTGGTGCCAGACGGGTTGATTTGGGTATTTCAAAAACTGCTGATCCCATAGGATTTCAGCTGTAAGGAGTATTTCCAGCAATGCCTTGAATCTATGGTCCAACAAATTTTGAGAGCAAATTGGCATCCTACCGAATTGTAGTACAATGGTTGGTAAGGGCATATGGTCTGCAAGTAGCAGGGACCAAGTAAATACAACGTCATGTGTAGTGTGCGAAATACCAGTCAATATTAGGGGGGCGGGAAGGGGGGTCCCCATCTCCCTATTGTTGTGCAATACCGATCTTGATACCCCCTTAAAATTTTGCTTTTGAGGCTTTCAGGGGGTCTCATGGGTTAATCAGGGGTGTAGGAACCCCCTTATTTCGCACACTAGTCATGTGTCAAATTTCAGAGTAGCCTGTGATTTGGCAAAAAGCATCAGCACAGCAAAATGATATACTCTAAAAATTCCAGTCACTTGTCAATATCCTGAAAGCAAAAGTCCTTCTTTCCTACCACCAGAAACATCAACAGAATTTCTGACAGCACTTGGCTTTGAAAATAAAATCTGTAAATGTAACAAGGATTCTATTGTTCATTAGCTATTTTTCACACATCAGAAATGTCACACATTTGTTTTCCACAGAAAACAGATCAATAGGAAACAAACAGTCCTTAAGGGATTAACACATTATGTTCTCTGTACTACCTATTGTCATTTGTCTGTGTGCTATGCTGGACTTGTATCACAGAAAAACAGAAAAAAGGGCCAGTCTTTCATGTAAATACAATATCCCTGGGAGTTGCTCCATTATTATAATGGTACCCACTGCATCATCAGTGGTCCAGTGGGTCCTATTCCCTGCTTTCTTGATTTTGATTATATACCCGTTTGTAATACAAAAACAAGCAGGAAAGCAGGTTGATAGATAGACAGACAGACAGGCAGGCAGGCAGACACAGACAGACAGACAGAAAGAAAGAAAGAAAGAAAGAACAAAAGAAAAATGTTAAATTCAATATTAAGCAGCACAAACAATACAAATATAACATAAATTCAGTTAAGAATGTGTTGCTCTGACTGTGTTATTGAGTTTGGTGGCTCTCATTAATTGGATAATCAACCTTAGACTGCTAGCCTCATTTTAAAATTATGAATTCATGCTGCTATCTCTCCGGGATTGATTCATTTTCATAATGATAATGATTTGGCTGCAGAAAGTCTCCCATCCAACATCTGACTATAGAAAGATTAAATTTAGTTTCATGTTGAGTTTATGAATCACTAACAAGTGACATCAAACAGAATGCATACGCCACATAGATTTTAATGATGTCTTTTGAATGTTGTATGGGAAACAAAGAACATGACATAAGTTAAATTAAAGCATTTTGTTAAATATTTATTTGGAGTGCAAAATTTTAAAGGCCATGGATCACTGCTGGGTCAGGCCATTGTATAAAGCAAAAAAATACAAAGGTAATACAAACAAATTAGTGAACCTGGGAAAATATTATATTTCCTTCTTTGAAAAACTATTGTTATTGAAGTGAAACTTTATCTAAATCCAATAAACATCCCATGGCTGTGTTCCACTCAGATATAAACATCCAAACACTTCCTGCCCTTGAAAGGGAGCTCCGTTTGTGGTGAGGGTCATGAAGGGGTTAAAGGTCATGTGGGGTGCAAAACTTCCCAATTCGGAATGCAGCTAAACGCCATCTGTCATCTGTTTCTGCAGAGAAACACCATGATGTCAGCAACTCGTGCTGGGGAAATTATTCACAGTCATGCATCCCAACTTCGTAAATAACTGCAAAGTGACAAGAGTATGTACATGATTGAATATTAAGGTTTGAGAAAATGTGGCGAGCTATATGCTTTCATGGAGGAACAAAATATCCCGTTGGTAGTGTGTTAAATTTACTGACATTCCGGCATTCATACTTAATTATTTGCAATTTTTAAATATCATTTTTGTATATTTTCACAAAACAAGTGAACATGTTTGACCTGTATATAATGTTTTATTGTTTCAGAATGTACACGTAAATCTTCATCCATACATACACACACAGGTTTGTAATTATATTTTTGTGGGGACTCTCCATTCATTTCTATGGGGAAAACCTTAATCCCAACATGACACCCAACCCTAACTTTAATTATAAATAATCAAACAAAATGCATTTACAGATCTTTTGGGGACCTGAAAAATGGTCCCCATAACGTGATATTAACATAATCCACACACACATACACACACACACAAAAACACAGAAACACGCAGCACACCAAAAAGCAGATGGTATATATATCTATCAACATACACAGAGAAATACAATTACCATCATAGTCTGTTTTGCAATTTAGCTAATAATAAAAGGTTAGTGCTATGTTCACTTCTGTTAACACAATAAAGGAAGAATAAAAATGGTAACACTTCACATTAATCGGACCTTCATAATGCATTTATAATGCATTCATAGAACATTCAGTGCACCTTCATAATGCATAGCATTCATAATACTTTTAATGAAGAACATATGACAGCTGTAATGTGCATTAATAACAAACATTATTATTGTATAATCATTTATTAATGTATTTTCTAGCTGTTAAGGTATGTTAGGATGTTACGTATATTTACATGCAAATTAGGAATGTTCTATGAATGCATTATAAAAGTATTTAGAAGGTGCATTTAATGTACAGCGCTACCATATCATTTATTTTATGTTATTAGTTCTCAAAATAAGACCCATCTTATCATAAATTCTATTTTACATACAGACAAAAGATCTATCTGTTCAGTTATCAATCTTATGATTGTAGGGGATTTCATTAATAAATTCAACAAGCAGAAATAATACAGTCACATGTTGGCAGAAAACAAATCTTGTAACAAATGAGAAGCATCTACCACCACGAACCAAAAAAATATAATTTACCTTTGTGCAAACACTGCTGATCATTACATATCAGTACTGATTACACAATGATCAAAGCCACTGTATGTTTGATGGGCTGGGCATTATATTTCAGTGTTAACAGTAGGGGCTATGAAGTCCTCTTGATCCTACTTAACAAAATAAATCGTCTTAGCTGCAGTCCATTCACTCACAGAAGGGGGCAGAGACAATGCAAAATGCAAAGTCTTCAAAGATGTTGTCAAAACATGGCAAGATGAGTGAGATGGTCTGATCGTGATTCTTGGGAAGCAACAGCGCTTGTCTGAAATGCTCAGTACTCAGAGCAGGCCCCCAAAGAAACTGTAACCTGATATTCCAGAGTTTTCTTTCTCCCTTCACAAGCTGCAAGCCTCTTTGTAGGAAAGGTGAGCAAGTCAATCACTGAGCAGCAGACAGACCCAGTTTGGATTAAGAGGAGGAAGTTGCAAGAGGAGCAGACACTGGGTCTGCTCACCAGCCGAAACGAGAGTAAAGTTCAGGCAGTGTCAGAGATCATTCTTTTGACACATCTTTCCGTCAATCCTGGAGGTACAAAACAGGATATTTGTCGATAAAACACAAGTGTGTAATGAAATACCTAATTCAGTGACATTCTCTCAAAACAATCGTGACTTTCAATTGTTTGTTCCTTCTTTTTTATTACAGGTACATGTTACATTTGTGTCACAAAAACTGCAAGAAGATGAAATAATTATAAACAAGATTAATAATGTCTTTATGCAAACTCATTGTATTTCAATATGGCCACCACAGATGTGCACTGTTAAAAGTTATATATATATCTTGGCCCAGACTCGAGAAGTTATTGTGCAGTAAAAGAATTGACCAAAAACACTGAAGAATAATTCAAATATGCAGAAAGGTAAAAGTGAGATAACATTCATGCATATACAATATGAGTCAAAAGTTTATATACACCTACCCATAGAAGGGTTTACTTGTAGTATTTCCTACATTTTAGTATAATTAGGAAGACATCAAAACTATACAACGACATATATGGAATAATACACTGACCAGAAAAGTATTAGACTATATATATATATATATATATATAGAGAGAGAGAGAGAGAGAGAGAGAGAGAGAGATGCTGATGGTTGCTGGTCTTGAGCAAGGCCCTTAACCCTTATTCCCACAGAGACTGGATGACCCTTCTTTCTACTCTACAACAGTTTCATCAAATGAGATGCTTTTCCAGCCGGCCTGAAGGCGGTCCCACATAGATGCTGAGCACATATTGATCACTTTTCCTTCACTCCCTGGTTAGATTCCTTTAAAACCATGCATTTGCAGTTGTCAGGTCATGTGATATGACACTCTATTACTCTTCTTTGCAGGTGACTTTGATTGGTACTGTACAGTACAATTAAGAAAACAATGTTCACAAAAGAACGTCCATTTCTCATTCTTTCACACGAAAAAAAAGTTTCGGCATATTTATACCAAGTACAGTTTTCTACAATTAGCAAAATAATCAGTTGCAAAAGTCATGAATAATTCCAAAATTATTTTGCTTTTCTTTTGTTATGAAAAACAGTCCATCCAATACTCATAACTATGATGTACCTGACGTTCAAAATGAATGACAATAAGAAAAAGCAAGACCATTTCAAAAAACGTAAATAAAAAAAGGAGTTTGTTTTATATATTTAGCCTTAATTTTTTTGATATTTCGTGTTTTCGTATTTTATTTTTTTGTTGTTCAAATGTCCTGAATAATAATAATAATAATAATTTGCTTTTCTTTTTCTAAAGGTGTTGCACTGTGCACTCCATGGTGCCGGTTATATGATGTTGATCAATTGATCGTTAGACTGATCCAATTCACGTACCGCTCTCAATCGTCACCTTTAGCCTTATAGCACATTTGATTTCTGTTTATGGTATTCTAGTATTTTGTGAGACCGTTATAATTAAAATATTTCTCAAAAAGTTACACCCAAACCTGACTCTTGTCCAATCATTGCAGGTGATCTTTTATATACTTCAATATGAAACATTTGCATATTGAAATTGATGATTTGAATGACGTTCAGTTTGCTACACGATACTATTCCGTTAGCTACAGAAAATGTACAATCTGCGTCAAAGACAAACTAAGGAAAACAGATTTTACGACTCATCAAATGGCTGGTGTGAGATTTTCAGTCCGAGACAAGTCTCATTTACATGCATGTAACAGTTTTATTACCATGTAAATAGTCTGTATGGTTTGCAAACTCCCCCAAGGCTTTTGACATAGCTAATTTTAGGTTTATAATGGAATAATATTGAATTGCCTTAAGTTTTTTTACGTGATTGTGAGAGTCAGAAAGCGTGAGTGTCACGCCTAGTGCGTAGGAACTGGCAACTCGGAAAAAAAACTAATTTTTAGATAAGGAACATGCCTACAGCGAACAGCAGCACACTGGCAATATGTCTATGCATTTTGACCTGTTAATTGACAGAATTATGTCATGTGAAAGAATGAATTAAACGTTTTGAGTGAGTTATTGCTACTTGCACTGTACTGTATATGAACTGCATTGGAAAATACACTTACAGTTTTGAGAATGTTAAAACCCGAGAAAACCTGTAAGCATAAACGGAAGACTTTAATCATTCCCTAACATAATTAATAAAATAATTTAAAATCAGGGTAATTCCATCGAATGTTATGAGCAGATTTCACGCTTTTACACGCCCACTTTAAAGACGTACATTTCTGAAACGGACATCAAAAATCTGGAATTACACTCTTGCGTTGTCGTCCTGTTTACCTTTACTCCCTCTAGTGTCCAAAATTCAAACTGTCGTTTCTTTACAGATCCTGAAAGAGTGAGCCGGGAGTCTGAAGAGTAAACGAGTGAGAGAGAGGTGGAGAGCGAGCGAGCGAGCAAGAGAGAGAGAGCGAGAGAGAGAGAGGAGTCCTCCCCCAAATGACATCAGTGCCCTTTTGAAGCGGAGCTAGAGGCAGCTTCAACTTCACACTTGTAGTGGTCTCCGTGTGAGCAATATGCCAATATGCCGCGGGAACAGCCAGATTCCCTCTCGCTGAATATACTTCGCACAGGCTAGTGTTCATTGCAAGCTTTGCCATCCTCGGAACTGAAGACTTAAACCGGCTTTTTCACAACCTATTTTATTGAACTGGATTTTTTGTTGTTTTTTAAAGGATGCTATGTGCAGTTTTGTTTCCTTATACAACAGGTAAGATTTAAATTGTGGATTTATCTATCGGAACTTGTGTTATACTACATTTCCTTATTTAATTGCAATTCACCATTTTCTGTGTTTCTGTAATGAATATTTACATTAATAAAATATAAATATATAACATAAAATATTATATATATA
>JAABNX020000047.1:15017925-15029270 GCA_015163995.2 Mormyrus lacerda | reverse complement strand
TAATACTCAGTACTCTAATGTACTTAGAACATTATTCTAAGTCTTTAATAAGTTACACAGATTTTTTTTTTTACTTTTTACGTTTTACAAAATTATAGTGTTGCATTTATTTCTGCAAGTACTGGCAGAATCTTTTTTTTTGTCACAGTTATTTCAACGCAAGGTTAAAACACAGGATCTCTATGATAATAAGTTTAGCTTATGTGAATTTTAAGAGCAGTCTCTTCACACATGGTGAATATATGCCTTTGATCTTGTGCTTTCATACACTCATTGTTTTAATACTTGCATTTCTTTCTGGAGGGATGATGAAACTTCGTTATCAGAACACACTCGTCATAAGGCACAAATCTGAAAGGGAGATAAGCTCTTGATCTCTCATAGAGATCTCGTCTCCCTCCTATCAGGTGCTACTAGACGTGTTTTCCAGTAACATTCACCTCTGATTTCCTGTCTCACTGAACTGATTGTAATAGGAATGTTCATTAGATGACAAAATGCTACAGTCTCTGGACAACAGGATCCATATCCCCTAGCAGCTTATAATCATTAAATATATCCACTGATCTTCACCTTATGCTCAATCATTTGAAAGGCTTTTAAAAGGAGGTGCATCTTTTTCAACTCAAATATTTATGGATGTATAACAGCATCATTAATATTTTTCTTCATATTGAACTTTATAAATAAAGCTATAAATACATTAAATATCATAGCAGCTTCTGAATGTTAACATGCATTCATACATATTCAGATATTTTACAGGGTGAGACGTAGGAGATCCAGTTTTCATTAGTAATGAAAATTATAATGCAAATTAAGTATAATGAGAAAAGGAAATACAGCAGCAACAATCACATTCATATCAAAATTAAGGATGAATACAGTGCTATTAATTGAGTCCTTCATTAATCTTAAATTTATCATTCTGCATTATTGAATTTATGCTCTGTCCGCTGCACAAACTGAAGGCAGAAACATTCTATTTAATTAATGAAAATATTGGTTTGAAGAGGCTTTCTTTTATCGGTGAATAGGTGAATTAATATATACCTGTACATATTTTTACACTATTAAACAGATTTTCCTATTGTTCAAGTTGACTAGGGACCATTTTGTTGGGATCATTACAAATGAGTTTCTGACACACAATTTAAATTTTCAATCACGTCAGCTTGAGATATTAGAGGTATGACAGGCATTGCTGATGAATAATATTATTATAAATACACAGTTTTTTATTGGGGCAATGACAGTAGTCTTATTTTTATTGTATTCTCCATATTTCTCACCTATGCAGGGTGAGTATTTGATATCCAGTCTAATACCTTATAAAATACATTTGCATGGTTCTAGATATACCCAAGTCGTTAATGCTAACCAAATTGTATACCTGCAGGTGAGATAACAATGAATTTTCTTCAGTCCTAAACTTGTTGATACTGAAAGGGAAAAACACTCAAGAACTGCCAGGTTTTTGTGAGGAAAACCATTCTAGCAGAATATAGCTGGGAAGAGGACTGAAGTTGGCCTGGGTTTCTTGGCTGACCACTGCACTAGTGCCCCCTAGAGTCATTTAGGGAAGGACGTGTCTTTCTTGCAATTGGTTCTATCTCTCTTCCTGCACCATGTAGATCTCTGTGTGTCATACAGCAGATGGAGGAACGATTCAGATATGATCACATTGTCCCCCATAAATGTTCTCCTAAAGGTCTAGATTTGAGAACTGCAGGCAACGTATTAAACGATACAGCTAGAGAACCATAAAAACTCTCCTGTTCTTTGACAACTAAATTATTAAATTATACTAAATTATAAACAGGTCATTGATCATATATTCATGATAACTTATCAGATAAGTGACTATATTGTGAAAAAGAAAGATGTGGTGGTGTGATTTTTGATAAAATAATTAAAATTTTTACATTTTATCTCCTTCATGCACGTTCAGATCACTGCAATAGTCTATGGAATGCACTTACTGTCATGAGATTCTCGTACTTTTCATGTATATTTTGAATCTGAAAGTTAAAAAAAAAAAAGTGGATCATTGGGTCTTGGAGGAACAGTGAATTGTTTATCTCAAAGTATAGTGGAAGATGTTGAAGATTTTTTCTCCCAGCCTCCAGTGATAATACAGTAGTTTAGGAGAAGATTTTCAGTTATTTCTGCTGAGTCACTGTCAGATTTTTTCCCTTTGCTATTATTAAAAATGCAATGCTATTCACATCTTCAGTTGCTATTTGAAATGCTCAGTGGTTCAACTGAATAGATATCATTGGGTTACATTTTCTAGTAATTAGTCTCTAGCATGTAGCACCTAAGCTAAAGTGACAAGGAATCTGCAATGCCGACCACTACTGACGGAAAACCAGAAAATCATTCATCATAGAGTGTAGTATATAAAGATGTTTCCGGCAGAAAGGATTAAATGAAATATACCTGGATGCCTTTCTTAGCTATTGACATCAAACCCTGTTAAAATAACTTGAGCAATAGAGATCATGTGCAATAAAATGAGATTTTGTAGTATATGTCTGCTTTTTTTCTATCATTCAAAATACCTCACAGAGTATGCCACATTCTCAAAGAAAATATGCCTACAAAACTAATCTACCAACAGCCTGTTCAGAGGTTTTATTTGAGATGTGTTTTATAGAAGGCTTTTACTTATTTGAGTTTGGAATCTTAACATCTCCATATAAAGTCACAGTGACCTGTAAACCACTTTGCTTAATAAAACGAAATAAGACTAAAAGCACATCATATCTTGAAAGCACTTAAATGAACTCATAAAAACTGCATTTGAAAAGTAGCGCAGTGCAAGTAACAGCAAATTTCCAGACAGCAAAACATTCCACCACTTTTCGAATCTCACAGATGCTTTACACTTCTCATTAAGTTTGAGAATTTCAGTTAACCTGAACTGATCTGTGTAATATACACAGATATATTCATTGAGATGTTCGTGTGCAAACTGTAAGAAAAACTATGTCCTGAAGATACAATGCGGCACAATTACATTTACCGGGTAGACTTTTAATACAAAAAAAACATTAATTACTTATAATTCGCTTAAACACATTTAAGATCCTTCTGTCAAATTTTAAAGAAAAGGCTATTACAGGAACTCTGATGTCTGTAGCAAAGACATGACTATCCTACAGTACTAGTTGGAAATGCAGACCTTACTCATCATAACTCCAGCTATCCTTCTGGAGAGCCAGCTTGGACCAAACATATTCAAGGGTTCAATGATGCAAGGGTTTTATCTGTCACATGCAAGGTATATAGTCACACTATATCCTGCAGTGACATACAAGGAGGTGAACTCCAGTATAATAAATAGCGAAAGCAAAATAAAGACGTCAAAGGAAACATTACGATAAATAAAGAAGGAAAGTTATCCCATAAAACGTAAATTAAGATGAAAATAATTAATTTATGAATTAAATAATATTAAAAACCAGAAATGTGCAACACAGATCAAAAACTGTCAGGTGAATAAATGAGGAAAAAATTAATTTGAACTGTCAATTATGCATTCAGTAGTCTAATGGCTTGAGGGTAGAGCCTCCTTCTGAGTCAGTGGAAGTATTTTTTGCGCCTCAGCAGAGAATATACATGCAGAGAAACCTTTCCAAATGGTTTCTTATCTAAAGCTAGTTTGTGTACAAGTGTTAAGACAAACAAGTTTCAGTCTCAATTATGTGATGAGTGAGTGAGTGAACAAATAAATGCTTACCTTGACCTCAAATCTAGACCTGTTCTGGAGACGTCCAGAACACTATCGGTCGGTTTATTTCTGTAAATTAACATCTACTCCATGATTTATCCTTTTTTTTTTAGCTTTCCACAACACCACAGTCCAACAGAGTGATGACAGACTCATTACCTATGATTCCCTGCAATTAAAATAAACACAAATTGCACTATGTTAGGGGAGAGTGCAGCATGAACTGGATTTATATATTATTTTATTTTTTTTGTTTCTGCTTCCAATTATTTCATTGCCTGCACCAAAAAAGGCAAACGTGTTTTAAGAAAATTGTCTTCCCATAACTGCTCTCCTTAACAGAGTTCCTGTCTCTAATTATCATGTCTAAACATATGTTTATAAGATGCATTTTATTTCAGACAAGTGTGGTTCTCTTCTGTTACAGGAACAAAGTTATTGTGCTAGAGAAGAGTAGAGTTCCATTCTATATTGATATATTAGGCATTCAGATAAAAGTTAAATAAGTCCTTCCCCAATCTTTTCTGATTAAATACATTGAATAGACATGAAGTCTGCTTATGTGCCACAGGAATGGGGGTACATGTTATTAAATGCTATATCACATTTAAAATTTAATTATACAGTATATTATAAATATACAAGGAATGTAATGTCAGTATGAGCATTATTTCAGTTTAATAAGTTTAAAAACAGCAGCAAGACAATTAAAAATATGTATTTTAAATTGTGAAATAATCATACATAAGCTAAGAAGTAAGCAAGAAAGTTTAATTGCATGTGAATTATGTAAAAATTTTATATGTCAAGGAAATCTTCAGGATGCAAATAAGAAGCTTGTTTCAGTATCAGGAACACATTGTTAGATTAGATACATCAAGATTTTAACGTTTTCTCTTTTGAGCACAAGGGCTAGAAATTTCACTTGTATGGAATCTGATGAAGATTTTCATAAACTCTGCAGGCTTCCAGAAAGGACATTCTCAGTTTACAGCACATTTATACCTTGAAAGTAAGCCTTAAGTAAAATCGTTTTGATACGCAGTGATTTTGTTTTTATTTATTATCAGCATTAGAAGGGATGACGGTAGAAAATTGCAGCAATTCCCATACTGGATGTCAGTTTGACTCCAAAAAAATTTCCATCTCCTACCTTAGTCTGTGCATCTACTTATGATTTTGCAGCCATTTTAGATGCCCTGTCTGGAGACGGTAATGACTAGTTGGAGGGTGACAAGCAAGCACTATCCCTCTGTCTATGAATTTCCTTTTTTAAATGCAGTTGTGTTTACTGGCTGACCTTTTTCAGTTTGCGAAAGGTTCAAGACAAAATGCATCTTCCAACTACGAAAAGATATATATAAATATTTCTTCTCTCAACAATGTTTACCTATGTCCTTTTAACCTTAATTACAGAGAACCTCTTTGGTCAGGACAGTGAGGAGAATGACCTGAGACAGGAACTGGGCAGAGAATCCTAGTTTATTAGTGGTTTTCATTTTCGAGTTCAATGCCACACAGAAGGAAACAAATAAAATGACTATTTAAGTGCATATAAATATAGGCTGTTTTCCTGGGGCCAAGGAAAACTTAGCATGGCAATTATACCTTTTAAAGAAATGAGGAAAGGTGGAACTCATCAATGCAAAAATCACCTGACATTTTCCCTTGTGATAGCCACACCTACAGTATGCCTAATTCTCACAGAAATATCCACATCAAAATCCCATCCCAAAATCAACTATTCAGCTTTGACCTTTCAGGTTCACTGAAGTGCAGCAATAATTATAATTTTCCTTTTGCTTTCTTCAACCTCGAAAGAGTAGCACTGCTAATTCTGTCTAATTTACACACTGTTCTTTCAGAGACTGACTCAAGGAGCGGACATGGGGAAACATCTCCAACCGCGCTGCACATCTGACGGCACGGCTCCGTGACTCCGTTCTCGGCCTTTGCCGTGTGACGAAGGGTGGAGTAATGGCAAGAGAGTATCTGCGAAGAATTGCTGAGCTGAAGAAAACATTTCCGTGAAGACCCATTTTGGAGTACGAAATCTAGCTCAGTCCAGGAGAAAGGCACACTGGGGAAATGCCAGGGTTGAAGATCAGTACAAGGAGCGCTAGTTCAGTCCTAAGGTAGATATATAGTTGGATGCTCGACTGCACACTGCAGCTTGGTGTTTGGGTCCCAGGAACATGAATGGTCCCCCTGATGTGAGACAGGAGGTGCTGTCCTTGTCTGCTTCACAGAGTGGACCCTTGGAAAGATACAAAGGCTATAATTTGTGTCACGTCTGCTAGCCCCGCCAATAAAAGGATTCTACAAGCACAAGGGCTTTAATATTCCGCAAATCACATTCTTCTGTGCAGGAGCTGGAGGCTTAAGGTTCGTCATCAAGCAGAGGTGCTTTTATGTGCTTATGCAGCATGGAGAAACCTTTGTGAGGGATGAATGCTGAGAACCGGGGGAACAAGTCAAAAGGCCACTGGTGCAAATAGGATACAACCAAAGGGACCCCAGACCACGCTAATTAAGTATGCTTAAGAAAAAAGGGTAAAAGTTTACAAGATAAGAAAATTGCAATTGGACATCCACGCTGTTAGGATTCACATCTTCAATAAGGTGCGTAAAATAATAGTCCCTTTTGTGTTTATACAAAATGCAATATGGTAATTATACATTTTTAACAAAAATCACTACCTAAATGAGTGCTATCATTTATGCTACCATGAAATTAATGCATGTCTATCTATCTGATTTATCCTGATAAGGGTCATGGAGTCACCCCGTGTATGTATATTGACCTATATTCATATTATTAATATATCAATATTTGTATATGTTGTACTAATTAGAACTATTCCTGCGATATAAATGAAATGTGATTTCAGACAGAAGACCTAAACATTTGTATTAATTTATTGTGTATGTCATGTATTGTTAAAACGGAAATGTGTGTAAGAAATTATTTTAACATGTTGCACTTACTAGCTACACCTATATATTCCTTGCTATTTAACCATCGTTAAAACAGACATTTATATCATGGAATTTAATTACTGCCCAAACAAGAGCAATGATCATTTTCATTAACCCTTTTTTATAGAAACATATTGTTAATTAATCATTTACCAATTATAAAAATATTTACCAAGTATAAAATTACATATCAACATACTATAATTGTGGGTTTTATTTGTGTGTTTCACCATAATTCCGTAACGTATTCACCTTGCAAAGTAAATAAACAAAAATGCAGTGCAGAATCAAATCATTTTCTACATAACATATTAACTTCATTTTAACGTCTATGCTTTTTAACAGCTAGAATATTTTGATAATGAATATTAATTTGCCTTGCTTGACCAAGTTCGATACACAACGGCAATTATATCTATACAGTGCTGTTCTACTGTTTTAAGCAGTCAAAGATAATTTTTAGAGCTGTTAATCGGGGTAGTAAGTATGCTTTTGCCAAGAAAAAAATAACATTAGAATATATGGAAATGAACAGCCACACAACAAAAATGCATTAACAATTTCTCTTGTTCACCGTCATTGATATATTGCTAGAAAACCTAACGTTGTTTTCTCCATAAGGGCAGCCCAACCATATATTCCATCCATGTACTCATTAAATTTCACCACCATCTCATTTAATTGACTTAGTCATATAGTTTTATAGGGGTATTGATATGGCAAACATGGTGGTCAACAAAAACACTGATATACAGTACTAGATGGTTATTGCAAATACTGGGGCATTGATGGAGTTCAATGTTTGCCCCTTGGGGGGGGGGTGTGCAAAAACTTAAAGTTACATCTTACTTTACTTACTTACTTTATGTGTTAATTCATATGTCTGATGCACACATAATCTATCATTTCATCTACCTATGGGGTACCGACAAACCGCTTCTGCAATGGTGCAAAGTGCCAGCATAGAACGTAAATGAGTGATGCAGGACCTTGAGGATAGGTTTTGAAATGGCAAAGCTAACATAGTTTGACTGACATAATATTGAAATTTTGCAGTAATAAAAAACATCATTAAACAATAATTTTTTATTTGCCTTAAATCATATAAGCAAATACACAATGTTAGCAAGTTAGGTATTACCTAAGACAAGTATATCAATGAGAGTTTAAAAATAAAATGAATAATTCAACAAAGAACAGAATTTGAAGTAAGTGAAGTAATAATCTTGTGTTGTGTGTTTTCTTCTTGGACAGTGTGGGAGGGGCCAGCTAGCAAACATTCAGAATGATCTGCAAGTACAACAGCTGTCTCTTCTTCCTGATCAGAATTGGGCTACTTCTGAGCCAGAACAGTCAGTCAGTGAGCTCCTCTTCCTGTCCATCAGCCTGCCGATGTGATGGAACTTTTGTCTACTGCAATGATCGAGATCTTACCTCCATCCCACTGGGCATACCAAAAGATGCTACCATACTGTACTTGCAGAACAATCGTATTAAAAGTTCTGGCATACCTGCAGAACTTCGTAGCCTCACCCAGGTAGAGAAGATCTATCTTTATTGCAACAATCTTGATGAGTTCCCCACAAACCTTCCTATAAATGTCAAGGAGCTGCATTTACAAGAGAACAATATTCGGGCTATCACTTATGCTTCGCTTGCACAGATCCCCTATATTGAGGAACTACACCTGGACGACAACTCTGTATCCGCTGTCAGTATTGAGGAAGGAGCCTTCCGGGACAGCAACCATCTCCGACTGCTGTTCTTGTCCCGGAATCATCTGAGCTCTATTCCATTAGGACTTCCTATGAGCATTGAAGAGCTCCGCTTTGATGACAACCGCATCTCATCCATCTCAGAGGAAGCCATGCAGCACCTCATTAATCTGAAACGACTGGTGCTTGATGGCAATCTCTTGAACAACAAGATAATAGGAGAAATGGCTTTCATGAACTTGATCAACCTCACAGAGCTTTCATTGGTCCGCAACTCCTTCACGGCTCCGCCTGCTAATTTGCCAAGCACCAGCTTGGAGAAGCTGCAACTTCAGGACAACCACATCAACGTGGTGCCAGTGGGGGCATTTGCCTTCCTTCGACAGCTTTACCGGCTGGATCTCTCCGGAAACAACATAAGCAGTTTGCCGCGGGGCCTCTTTGATGACCTGGACAATATTACACAGCTGCTGCTCCGCAATAACCCGTGGTACTGTGACTGCAGGATGAAATGGGTGCAGGACTGGCTACATACACTCCCCGCTAAGGTCAATGTCCGCGGCCTGATGTGCCAGAGCCCTGACAAAGTCAAAGGAATGGCTGTCAAGGACCTTCCCACCGATCTTTTTGACTGCACAGAAATCCTTCCGACTTTGGACACTACCACTGTGTTTAACACTTCACCCCCTTCTCGCGGAAAATGGCCTGTTTTTGGGACAAAAAGACCTGTAGTCAAGGGACCTGATCTCAGCAATCACTATCATAGCACCACTCCCTCAGGCAGCAAAATCATTACCCTCAGTGTTAAGTCCCGTGGCGCAGAGACTGTGCAAATATCCTGGAAAGTGGCACACCCAATGACTGCCTTGCGGCTTAGTTGGCTGAAGATGGGACACAGCTCTGCATTTGGGTCCATCACCGAGACTATAGTCCAAGGAGAAAGGACTGAGTATTTGCTGACTGCTCTAGAGCCAGAATCTCCATATAGGATATGCATGGTTCCCATGGATACCAGTAACGTTTATCTGTCTGATGAAACACCTGTCTGTATAGAAACAGAAACAGGATCTCAAAAGGCATACAAAACCACAACAACCCTGAACCGGGAGCAGGAGAAGGAGCTTTATAAAAATTTTAGTGTACCTTTAGTTACAATAATTGGAGGAGCCGGCGCTTCCTTGTTAATCATCACTGTAGCTTTGGTGGCATGGTACGTCCACAGGAATGGGTCTCACTTCTCAAGACACTGTAACTACAATAAAGGTCGGAGAAGAAAAGATGACTATGCAGAGGCAGGAACTAAGAAGGACAACACGATCCTGGAAATCAGAGATGCGTCATTTCAAATGATACCAATAAATCATGGCATCACATCCAAGGAAGAGTTTATGATACATACAATTTTCCCATCTAATGGCTTGAGTCTGTACAAGATCCCAGAAAGGGAAAAGACATGCAACAGTTACAGAGACAGTGGGATATCAGACTTAGATAATGCTCATTCATGATAATGAATATCCATGTAAAACCATTGTATAAAATAAATGTGATTTGAACTTATTAGTTTTTTTGCAAAACACTGGATTTGACAGACTGAAGTAGCAATGTTCTCTACATTTGCCATATTTATATTTAAAAACTTTTTTTATTAAGAGGAAAGGTTTAGATTGCAGGTTTAGAAAGCAGTCGGTGTTATGTGACCAACTGCACTTATATATTTTAGAAATTTGTAGTAATTTGTATTGTATTCTCAAGGTTAAAGGTTAATGTTCAGCTAAAATATCATGACTTGTAAACTGTGAAAGTGGGTTTTTATTAATGTGTTGAACAATCAGACATTTTCAATTTGAGTCAGTTCACCGCAAAACTAGCAAAAGCACAGGATTTTTAAAAGTTATGTTTTATACATACACAACATGAGCAAAAAATGTAATGGAAAGAACACAGGACAGCCCCCCATGTCATCTAAGAAATACGAAAATAAAATTGTGTCATCTCAAAAAAATTTCGAGCTTTAATTCATAAATATTTATTCAGTTAAATTTACTAGTATCAGAATGTGTGAAAGTCTGCAGTTAAACATTCAAAGAGGCAGAACATTTCAGTTTATTATATTTGATCTTATCTTCCAGAGTTTAAATTTAATTGGGACGAAAAGGAACCATCATAGAAAGCTGCATTTTTCTTTGCAACATTGTCAAGTGTCTTTTTTTTGTAACCTGCTCCTTTTTTAATTCATGCACTTTTTGTTGCCAGGCATCACAGTTATTTGTCTTTTAAAACTGAAAACCAAAGTGCATTGTATGCCCTTTGGCCAGTCTTGTATGTGCCTTGATCCAATGCTTATTGTATTTAGCTTTTTAAAAATCAGTGACTTACCTTTTTTCATACACATTTGAATATGATAAAATATTGTTCATATTGCAGAATAAAGTGAACATAAAAAAATTGTGTGCTATCTTTTATTATGCCGTATTATGCAATGTCATGATATGCGAGCAAACTCAGACAAAGTGGGGAGAATTTGCTGAATGTGCAAAAATACATTTTAAATGACCATTTAAAACAGTAAGACTCATAATAATAATAACGGGTATATATGGATCATTAGTGAGTAATTCACAGAGTGTGTGTGCATCTAGATTTGTTTTGATTTCCTTTTTAAATGCACAGATGTTTATTCAATTTCTTTGAAGAGTGGAAAGCGAGTGCGTGACTTTTAAACAGTAAGTGTAAGTCTACGTCTAGTGAGTCTCTTTGCCAAATACTCACTTAGCCCCCATAAATTGCCAAGTACAAGTCACCACTCCTCGCTGACCTGGTGACCACAATGTGTTCTACTGACAGCCCTTCATTTACAAATATTGATAGAGCTAAAGCATGTTATATTAGAATTTTATTTTGTTTTTACAGTT
>JAABNX020000047.1:14928970-14985903 GCA_015163995.2 Mormyrus lacerda | reverse complement strand
CCCCCCCCCCCCCCCCCCCCCCCCCCCCCCTGGGTAAACCTCTATATAATATAAAAAGCAATTCATGACTTAAGCCGATACATGCACATTTATTTGCGGGGGCTAAAGTCCCTTAAAATGGGCCTAACAGAACTTCTGGTCAGCAGCTAAAAGCAGGAGCTGTTAGTGTATAGGTGTTTTAGGTGTTTGTTAATGGGGGGGGGGATTATAATGGGGGAAAATACTGTACACACCTCCAGTGTGAAAACCACTCGACACTGCAGAGTCAGCAGGCATACCGCAGAGGTGCTGACTGCGGGCTTCTGCTCCTCCATTAACTTCTTGGTGGGGGGGGGGGTGTATCCTTGATCCCGGAAAACACGTGTCCCCGCATTTCAGGGTGCATCCCGCGAAACCCTCCCTGATAATCAATTACTGTAAGTGTAATTGAACAAGACAAAGGCCGCAATCTCCGACAAAGCCATAAGCAAGGCCTGTCAGGCACACTGAGAGAACGCCTCTACCTTTGTCTGCTGCAGAAACTCAGTGTTATTATCAGCCTTCAATTATAACACAACTTCAAAAGTCAGAATTCACCTACAAACCACGCTTGCTTTAAACATCCTTGAGGTCTTAGAAGATAAAATGACCATCCTTGTTTCAAAAGCTGGTATTTTGTGCTGAATCAGTTTTTCACTAAGCCACAAACATTATAAGACATGGGGGAGATTCAGATAACTCACAGTGAATCTATCGTTGATTAGACATTTTATTGTGGATATGCAATGCAGGTAATATACAAGCAGTCCCCATGTTAAGAACATCCAACTTACAATTACAAATTGACTGCAATAAAGCCTATAATATAAAAAAAATCGTGTTAAACACAAATTTTTGTAATAACGAATGCACGCACTACCTTGTGACGCTCGTGCAAACATTACGTGGCATCAGAGGTTCATCAGCTCTAGGAACAATGTATGATGTTACTTATTTAGACTTAAAGACAGACTTAGGGAACAGATCTTGTTTGTAACCTCGGGACTGCCGGTATATCATTTTCACTGTAGAACATAAAAATATACAACCATTTATGGAATAATCGGTTACAGATGGATGGATGGATAAACAATGTAGGAGAATTTGTGACAGCAATGTTTAGTGTTTGTGTGTAAGAAGAAAATGTCAAGTAGTAAGTTCATTGGTCATTTATACTGAACCTAAAAACCCGGAAAAGAAAGACATGCCTGATGAGGAGAGTACTGAGCGCAAGTGGAACTCTATCCTCTGTATGTGTGCATGTGTGTGTTTAAATAGCCACCTATTTAAACATCTCATTAATCAAATCAACCATATCACTGTGACATAATTTCGAATTTGGATGACTGGATGGGTCATGCACTTCATAAGCAAATCATTTTATAATCCTGATTCCTTTAAAAGTTGAAATTTATTGCTTTTTTAATATCACATATGGCAAGAGAAGCTTGAGTAATATCTTTGAAAAGCCCCTAGATATATTTCGTATTTAATAGTTTTTGAATATACTCTCACTAAGAGGGTGGGTCTCTGGGACAGCAGATAGCATACTTTTTCCAAAGCCATGACTTTTCAATTAAATATTGCTGGGTCCTGTCCCAGATTATTTCTCTCAGCATTTTTCATAAACTTTGATAGGAGGGTGAAACTGTATGAATGGTTAAAATTCGAAGTCTCCTTTTAAAAAAATATATCTGCAAAATTTGTATATATTTCTATCTGTCCTAAACAATTAAGGTAAGAAAGGCAGCAAAGGAAATGGATCCAAACCCTAGAGATGTATGTTATAGTGCAATGCAATCAACTAGCATCTGAATATCGATCACATATAAACATAATTTAAAATATATTGTTATAATTTACTTTAGTATGTTTCAGCCTTTTATTAAAAATCATTAGCTCCAAACAGAATGCTGCAGGAACACATTAAAATAAAGGAAGGAAAAAAATCAAAAAGAGCAAAAGTATTCAACCAAAGAATTTGAGTTTTATTTTATGATTAAAAGTGTGGCTGCCTCCATAATGGAATTGTGAACAAGTGGAGTACACAACATCAACACAGGCATAGCTTTCATGTTGACTTCTGATAAAGGATTAAAGTGCTAATGTGAGGCACGGAGGCTCAGTATATTGCACTGTTCCATCACATTGTGATGTTCGGAGGGCAGGCGCGCCCCCCCCCAAAGGCGCGCACACCGAGACCGGGAACAAGACGGACACGCAAAACAGAGACAACGGCAAAAGCCAGGACCTGACAGAGGACAGGGAATGCAAACAGACAAATGAGGAAGGGAGACAGAGGGGGAACAGAAAACAGAGGAACACCAGGGCAAGGAGCGAACAGAGGAGGAACAGGAGGAACACAGAGACGAGGGGCAGAAACAGGCGGGACGAAGGGAGGAGGAGGAGGAACACGAGGAACGAAGGGCGACGACACAGGCAGGGACGGAGGATAAAGGGGAGCCCGAGGGAGCCCAAACGGGCGACGGGCAGCAGCCGAAGGGGCCGCAGGGGAGAGGGAGACAGGAGGCGAAGGGGACGACACAGGGGCCGAGGGAACGGGACAAGGGAGAGACGGAGGAGACATGGAGGGAGCAGGAGGGACCAACGGCGAAGGCAAGCAAGAGGGGGAAGCCGACACTGGTGACGGCGTAGCCAGAGCTCGGGGAGGTGCCGTCTGACGCCCAGGCGTAGCAGGGGGGCCTGGAGGCGGCCGACACGGCACCGGAGGCGACGCCGAGGACCGGGACCGAGGAACCAGGGGGGGACCCGCAGGCGACCAACGACCCCGAGCCGCAAGACCCGCAGGCAGCCCCGGAGCCCCAGCCAAAGTGCACGAGGGCGAGCCAGGGGGCAGGGCGGGCGGGACCCGGGCCCGACGCCTGTGTCCCCGTCCCTTACGGGACACTAATAGGCGGGGTCCCACCAGGCGTTGGTCCCGGATGGGCCTGGGGCCAGGAGTCCCGAGGGAGGTCCCCGAGGGGTCTCATTCGAGCTCCTCCTCTTCCCCAGAGGAAGGAGCCGTAGTCCCATTGTCCGGGACCTCCTTCGGGACTATAGTCTGAGGCGTGGGCTGGACGGGCTGGTCAGGGGGGCAGGGCTGGACGGGCTGGTCAGGGGGACAGGGCTGGATGGGCTGGTCCGGCGAGCAGGATAGGACGGGCTGGACCTGCGAGCAGGACAGGACGGGCTGGACCGGTGAGCAGGACAGGACCGCCTGGACCGGCGAGCTGGCAACCGGGGGCGCACGGCCAGCAGGGGGCACCTCTGAGGGTGCGGCGGGCGTGCGGCCAGCAGGGGGCGCCTCGGAGAGCACGGCAAGCATGCGGCCAGCAGGGGGCGCCTAAGCCGCGGGCGTGTGGCCAGCAGGGGGCGCCTCGGCCGCGGCGTCTTCCGCGGGCGGCACTGGGAGTTCAGGCAGGTCCACGATCTCGGGCAGGTTTGCCCGAGCACTAGCCCTTGTAGAGGACGGGGCCCCTTTAAGAGCTTTTGGGACCCAGGGAATGCCGTCTCTGACGGCGCGTATTCCCCCTTGCCCCAGACTCTCTGCCCGATAGAAGTAAGCCTCTATAGGAGGCGGCAGCTCGTCGGCGGGGCTGACCGGGAATGCGATCGCAGCGTCCTCCCAGGTAGGGAGTAGGGAGCAGGCTCCCACTAAGAGGGTCGGGACGTCCTCTCCCTTCCCGCGGCGCCGCTTCTTTTTCCCCCGCCCGATCCCTGTCGCGGGAGGCGAGGTAGCCTCTGTGCAGGTGAGCGGCTGGAGCTTCTTCTCTCTCACCTTGCGGGTGAGCTCTCGCAGAAGGAAGCGTACTTCCGCCATGTTACCTTCCTCTGTCTTCGCGTTTACCCCCAGAAGGAGCTCCCAGCTCCGCTCGGTTAAGGCGAGCAAGCCTGGATCCTCCCGGATCTCAGGCTGCTCGTGCAAATACGCCACTTCATGCAGCAAGAGGTACCAAGGATCGTCCTCCTGCTGCGTGCCGTTCTTCACTGGGTCAGTCATTCTGTGATGTTCGGAGGGCAGGCGAGCGGGCAAGGAAGCAAAACGAGCCAGATGGACGGGGAAACGGGGTTTAATCTGGATATACAGCAGACAGGCACGAACATCCAGTAACGAGGAACATCACTACATCAATGATCGACATCAGACTAGGGGAGACGTGGACTCATATACCCTGACAAGCAGGGATTAACAAGACACAGGTGAACACAATTGGGCAGGAACACAAGGAAATGAGGTGGGCGTGGCACACAGGAGGATCAGACTGAGCGGATCATGACACACATCTCTGGGGATGGCATTTTGAATCTCACACTTTATGTCTGTGTATCTTTTGAGTTTTGTTCTGACTGTGTAGAATGAGTTCTCCCTGTCTTGCAGGTACTTTGGTTTTATCTTACAGACCAAAACACATAGTTTGGTGAGTTAATGTCTCTAGATCGCTTGTTTATTGTGCAGGATTATATTTTTCATATTGTGAAGATGAAATCGAGTGGATATTTTTCACACCCCCACAATATACAGCTCAACCTAATAAAAATCTGTGAATGCAATCAAAATTAAAAATGCCAAAAGTATTTTGTTTGGTTACTTATGGTTAAGGTTAGGACCGGGAAGGGTTTAGGGTTTTCGCTGTATGGATTATTACGTCAATAGAAATTAATGGAGAGTCCCTGTGGTGATTAGAATATCTGAATGGTGCGTGCATGTGCACACCTCATCCAGGGTGTTTCTCCTAATTTGTTCCCAGTGCTCCTGTCAGGGTCAGGTCCCATTCTGTGTTGAACATGGAACAGAAGGATACAGAAAACCACATGCTCAACAAGTTGAGCCATGTGGCTGACAGGGAACAGAGGAAACACTACAGACTGACAGCAGGGGATACAGGAAAGACTGACGACACCTGCTGGCCATACAGGGAAGGGTCACAGAATGGGACGACAGGGGCTGACCCTGACAGCTCCTTGGGATGGGATTCAGTGTCACTACATCCATAGATAAGCGGCTCGAAGATGGATGGTTTAATTGCCAATTATCCAATAAATAGTTGTTCCAAATTATATCAGGGCACTACAGTATATACTATTTGACCTCTTGGATGGGATGTATAAAAGGGATGCTGTACCTTTTCACAGTAAAAACGTCACAACTTCAGAGCCATGCCAAGAACTCTAATTGAACAGAATATGACATACAGCCTTCATCGTATGCAAACACTAAGGCGAAACAAAATTAAAATTAACATATTGTAATTGAAACCATAAAGAGGAGATATGGAAAAGTCACTACATCCTGTAGGGCGGAGCAAAACACATGACTCCCGCTATTTGTGAAATTTTAAAGACGCGGGCCCTTGAATAACCGGCATCAGGTTTATTGGTCTATAAACATGACTGTGACACTGCATAATGTAGAAAATCTTAAGCGTGAATGAGTACCGCTGTGAAATTTATTTGCTGGAAAACACCCGGATGCCACATTGCAGGGCAGACTGTGGTGGAAATAGAGCATTTTCCCGTGTGCTGAAAGACTAATAGTGCAGTGCTGCTGTAGCATTATTGTAGAACTTAGCCTGGAGGATCCTTTACTGTCCCCCTGGCCCCACCACAATCTCTCAGCGAAATTATTTTACAGCTTCGTTTATATCACCGGTGTGCCGCCCGCAACAAATGGGCACTAACTTTTAACACGCTTCAGCATTGTTTACCGACTGTGTTGCAGAAATAGCGCATATTAATTTACTATTTATTGCTGCTGTGACACAGACCCTGGAACGTGCCCGGTCTCATTTCATCGGGCAAAAGGCAACTGCAGCAGCTCAGAAATTTTAGAATTATTGAATTAATAAGAGGGACTCCCAAGGGATAAACCTGAGGGGACAGGATATAGTCATAAAAAACATCCATGGCTTGATAAAGCTTTATTATAAGATTTGCTACAGCAAGCAGATTGAACCTAAAGACCAATAAATAGCTGTAACAATAGGCAGACTCTGCCTACAGGGCATGTCACTCCAAGACGTGTAACCAATAACAGCAATATGAGGTCAACTGAAGGTAACTAGCGCAGAAGCCACTTGTCAGACTTCCCTATATTTTTCGTTTCCTTTTTGTTCACTAGCTAATGTTTTTCTTTGTATTATTAAAGCAGGCAAAGATTATTAAGCATGTACACTTTGCCGGGTTGGAGGAGAAACAAACAATTTAACATTTATTTTTCACACGCAGATTAATCCGCTATGACTAGAATTACCCTAGAATGATAATATTCCAGTGAGAAATCAATTAAGAAATCCTGCTATATCAGTTTCTGAAACAAAATACTGGTGTCAAAAGAAATCTATCTCATCAGGACAGATGGCTGACAGAATGCCAGATCGGGCCGTTTTTGCATTCCCCGAGCATAATTAATTCTTTCTTAAAAGACATTTGGTAAACAGCATCAGTGATAGTTGTCCTAAAAGGCAGAATTTACCATTTGTCCCTGAAATCAAAATTCACACATTGTGGAGTATGTGTTTGAGACTTTGAAATGCTGCTTTATGTAGAATTAATTTGTGGTTACATTCCACAATGAAGACTCGTGTAAAAAAATATCCCGGGAATTAAAAATTCAGTGCATTCTTGGTAGCTCTTCAAAGTGACACCCTTCTCATCGAGCTTTAGTATTAATTGAAACCCCCAGCGGGGCTCACAGGAACTGATCTCCTGATTATCCCAGCAGAGATAATCCTCTCAAGTTTGATACTGCTTGGCTCTTCAGTTCAGTGGGCAGTAGTTCATGCCCACGGTTGATCTAAACTGTGGAAACTCCACTAAAATAAGAATGAAACCGGATAGGAGGAGGTAATTGTCAACTGTGAAACACCTATCTCCATCAGTCACACCTGAAATAGCAAAGCGGCACAAACGTGGCTTCCGGATCTTACCCGACATCAAGGGCCTAGAAGCTGCTTCCCCACTCCGTGAGCGACTCCTCCAGCCCGCCGAGCCTCATTCTGGTGAATTCATGTGGATTCAGCTGAGCAAATGCTTCCCTCTGAGAGGAAGACAATTATACAGGCGAAACTTTGATCTAGCATGAGCTGCTCATCATTGTGCTACTCTGCTTGCTCAATTTGAAAAAAGAACTATTACATAGTTAAAAAGGTATCGCGCAGTGCAGTTGTATAGCCCTGAAATTTCTTTTTACATGATTATGTAAATAGCATGCAATACATACTCATATCCATTCATCCGAAATCCTTAGTGCTTATGCAGTGCAGCATTTTGGGCCATGGAGACGGTATAAAACTGAGAATTAAGTGCTATTCTTAAGTCATATTTCTTGACAGTAAAATATGGTTGTAAATATCCCAACGGGAATGAGAAGTTGTGTTCACCAGCAAAGGACCCTAACTTGGAAGATAAGAACTTGACCCAGATCACACAAGGGCCAGAGACTGGGGGTGCTGGGGGGGGGAGGTTGCTAACTGTGCGGCAGCAATAATGACACATCCTATTCTCAGTATCCCTGGTCCAGGTATATCTTGCCCGTTTTTCTTTACCTTATGAAACTAGTGCCCATATGGGAAACCTTTTATGAAAATCTGTAAAAAACCTAATGAAAAGACTACAAATGCAAAAACTCTTGTATTTTGTTTGGTTACTTATGCTTATGGTTAGGGCTGGGTAGGGGTTAAGGTTGCCATTGGTAGCATTAGCATTTTTCCCATAGAAATGAATGAGCGGTGCCCAAAAAGATATGATTACACAATGTGTGTGTGTGTGTTTACAATGATGGAAGACAGTTTTTTCAATCTGATCCTCGGTGACCCCCAGAGAATCCACATTTTTGCTGCCTCCCAGCCCTCAACAGCAAAACTGTTGGAAGTATCAGATTGGGAAACACCGAAATAAGTCTTTCAGGGACATTTGAGTGGATACCCTGGCAGGTTCAGGTGCAGCAGCGCTTAACAGGGGTTCTGTGATAAGAAAGATTATCACTTATATAGTCACGGAACATTTTCCGTCTGGTCTCTATATGTTTTACCATGGGGGGCCCAAGGTGATTTTTGTGTCTGCAAGTTTTTGTGTCGGGCGCCCAGAATATCGAACTATGCCCTGAAGACTTTATTCAAAACATTTTGGGTGTGTTGAAATGTGATGTGATGAAATTGCACTAAATAAGAACAGATCCAACCTCAGCGCAAACAACATCTTTAAGAATATTAAATTAGATTCAGAACTCAGATGTGCTGTTTATAGGTGTTCTATGTACGAGTAGGAATTCACAGACAATCTGTGGGTTCATAGGCAAAGAAAGTAAATTGCATTTCCTTTAAATAATATTAGTGTATAATAATATGAAGTATATTACTTAACACAATCCTTGTTGTATATATATATATATACTGTATATATATATATATACAGTATATATATGTGTGTGTGTATATATATATATATACACACATACACACACACATAAATACAAAGATATGTGAGGCAGATATGATCATTTTGGAAAAGTGTGATGCATTAGGGCGCCCCTAAGAGACCACAGATGATAAATATTGTTTGGCCCCTTTTACATTCATAGCTCATTAAAGCCCCACCCCATTTCAGCTACAATTCGTCACATTCTAGGATTAACCAGCATCGACCTCTTAGACCCACGGACAGAGATTAGGGAGCGGGAATAAACAAACGTAACATTTACAATGCTGCCCCAGCTCAATGCATCGCCGCTTTCCTCAAAGAGGTACATATGCACAAAGAGGCCGAATAAGAAAGCATCCACAGCTTTGTAATAAAAGCCATGAAGGGTTGAGTGCACATAAATCCCTTTTAAATACTAAGCAGGATAACAGCAGGAAGAGAGACCACACTGCACCAAAGGCTGGGAAAGAAACTCAAACCCAAGATGATCAATTTTATAGCAAAATTTCATGGTCTTTCCTCTATGGATGTTTTTTCTCAGGTGTTAGAAATATCCCTTTTCCTCCATCAATGCAGCAGTTTTGTATTTCTTATGAAATGTTATTGCTGAGATATTAGGAAAAGCCTTGCAGAGATGTCTGAGAGCCAGAGAAACTTTTAACAACATAATTTGAGTCACATGTATAGAAAGAGTTAAAGGAATCATCCGAAATGCTCAGTGAAGAATGCCAGGTGATTCCCTTAACCCAGAGGTCGGCAACCTTTTTAAAGCACAGAGCCATTTTCTCCTAAATGTCTGATCCAAGATTTACAAAGAGTCGCAACGGGTAAAGAAGGGGGTTTGAGATACGATTTTCTAAAGTGACGTGTATATATGCATTTAACACAAAAATAAAAGTCCAAGTACAGTAGAGTCTCGCTTACCCGACCTACTGTATTATCCGACGTCCCACCGCAAAAAAAAAAAAAACAATCGGCAAAAACTGCGAGTTTTACCAAAAGACTTCAAATTATGCAGCTAAGACATAACAGAAGTGGACTGCTTCATTCACATATAGCTAAAGAAATATCTAAATGAAAAATAATAATATTAACCCATAAATTAATGATTTCTCTTTATGAAAGTATTATCATAATATGTTAAGACATGAAAATGTGAATTTGTCTATCATTATGAGAAGAGTCACAGCCATGTGGTAAAACAGCCGCAGGTTGCTGTTGCCTTACCCAGAATGACTGGACTTATTAAGGGTAAAACCTGTGCCAGTATAATAACTGAGGTATTCAGAATCTGTGGTGGCTGATTAAGATGTGATAGGCCCCGTTCATCAGGGCTCTGCGGTTCAGCTCATTTTACCACCTTGACAAACCAGAGAGTCGAAAAGCAACTAAAATGGCTGCAAAACTCGTCTCTCATCTTCAGGACACGCACAGGGGAACATGATTCCTTCTAAGCATATCTCGCTTAATTTTAACGTGTTTGCTACAATATATTACAGCAGGTTCATGTTAGACATTTATCCGAGGGAACCTGGAGCAGTTTTTTTCCATTTATAGCCCAGCATAAATTCGGAAGAAATATAATCCGTAAAACTGTACCAGCCACATTGGTGCAGCCCAAACCTGAAGGCCCATTAACCTCTATTACATATTGCTGCTCTAGCGAGTTCAAGGTGCTCCCCAGACTATCACCTGCTTCCAGACTTATATTATTGTATCGCACATGCTATATACTTAAAAAAAATGTTTACTATACAGAAACATTAAAGGTGCAGCACAAATTCACATCGTGACTGAGCTGAGCAAATATGTCAAGGTTTAAGGTGATTCTAGTATCATGTGTGTAGAGAGACAAAATCTTATTGACATATGCAGACCGTGGTGATAACTCTCTGTGAAAGGAAAACAATGAGATTTTGATCTTTCATGAGGTCTTTATTGTGTTATTATGCTTGCTCAATCTGGAAAGAAAAAAAAAAGTGAATATCACATTGTTAATAAGGCATTGTGACCTGCAGAAATGTAGCTCCGAAAATTGTTGGTAATTATTATAATACACTGCAACACCTTAAGCATCATACATATGGACAATATAACAATAGCAGTTAAATGTTATTCTAGACAAATTTCTAGACAAAACAGAATGATGCTAGACAAATGATTCCTGTTCACAGACTAAGGCCACTATCCTGCATCAAAAAAAGATGCTGTTGCATAGTACACACTCACCTGTTTTGCACAGCACCGCAAAATAAATTCCTCTTTTTTAAAAGTAAATTAAAAAGATGATAAGTCTGATTTAGGCTATATATTGAACCCTTCTGCATCTTGACATTCCCTGCGGTTTTATTACATCTTGGGATTCTCATTTCCCTCGCCCGGACTAGAGTCACCAGGGCCTCAACCTGGAGCCAGGCCTGGGGGAGGGGCCCATTGGCGAGTGCCTGGTATAGCCGAAAGAAGCACGCGGGACTGTACCTAGGTGGGCTCACCACCTGCACGAGGAATGTCAGGGGTTCGGTGCTTTGTGGATCAGGTGGCGGCTAAGGGAGGCCCTGGCGGTCCAATCCCCGGCTGACAAAACTGGCTTTCAGGACATGGAATGTCACCTCTCTGGTGGGTAAGGAGCCGAGGCTTGTGCGTGAGGTTGAGAGATACAGACTAGATATAGTCGGGCTCACCTCAACACATAGCTTGGGTTCTGGAACCAATCCCCTGGAGAGGGGCTAGATGTTTTTTTCTTCTGTAGTTGCAGCGGGAGAGTGACGCTGGGCTGGGGTGGGGCTACTGGTGGCCCCACAACTCAGTGCGTTAACAACGAAGTTTACCCCGGTGAACAAGAAGGCTGTTTCCCTGTGCCTTCGGGTCGGGGATAGGTCTCTCACTGTCATCTGCGCTCATGTGCTGAATGTCGGTTCAGAGTACCCGGCCTTCTTGGATTGCCTTAGTGGTATGCTGGTTGGTGTGCCACGAGGAGATTTCATCGTTTTGTTGAGGGACTTCAACGCTCACCTGGGTAATGACAGTGTGACCTGGAGGGGGGTGATTGGGAGGAATGGCCTCCCTGATCTGAACCCGAGTGGCATTCTGTTATTGGACTTCTGTGCAATGCATGGTTTGTCCATAACAAACACCATGTTCAAGCATAAGGGTGTCCATAAGTGGACATGGTACGAACATGCCCGGGGCTACAGGTCAATGATCGATTTCATAATCGTATCATCTGATCTGTGGCTTTCTGTCTTGGACACTCGGGTAAAGAGAGGGGCAGAGCTGTCAACTGATCACCACCTGGTAGTGAATTAGCTCAGGTGGCATTGGAGGAGGCCAGTCAGACCTGGTAGGCCCAAGCGCATAGTGAAGGTCTGCTGGGAACGTCTGGCAGAGGCTCCTGTTCGCCAGAGCTTTAACTCACACCTCAGGCAGAATTCGAACTGCATACCAGGGGAGGTTGGGGGCATTGAGTCTGAATAGACACTGTTCCGGACCTCCCTTGTGGAAGTGGCCATAAGGAGCTGGGGCTGCAGGGTGGTCTGTGCCAGTCGTGGCGGTAACCCCCTTACCCGATGGTGGACACCAGAGGTCAGGGGGGCTGTCAGGCTGAAGAAGGAGGCTTACTGGGAATTATTAGCCCAGGGCAGCTGACGGGTACCAGCAGGCCAGGCGGAACGTGGCTCGGGCTGTTGCAGAAGCAAAAACCTAGGCATGGGAGGAGTTCGGTGAGGCTATGGAAAGAGACTTTTGGTCAGCCTCGAAAAGGTTCTGGCAAACCATCCAGAATATCAGGAGGGGGAAGCAGCTCCTAGTTTCTACTATTTATAGTGGGGAGGGGGTGCTGTTGACCTCACCTGGGGACATCACCCAGAGTTGGAAGGAATACTCTGAGGACCTCCTCAACCCTGCGTCAGATACATCTACGCATACTGCCTTTGAGACATCTGAGGGCACAGAGCCTCAGGATGCTGGAGGGAGCTTGCCCATCACTGGGGCTGAGGTGGCTAGAGTAGTTTGTGAGCTGTGCAGTGGCCGGGCCCCGGGGGTGGACGAGATCCGCCCGGAGTACCTGAAGGCTCTGGATGTTGTGGGGCTGTCGTGGCTGACACGCCTTCTCAACAGTGCGTGGAGGTGAGGGACAGTGCCATTAGATTGGCAGACCGAGGTCATGATCCCCTTATTTAAGAAGGGGGACCGGAGGGTGTGTTCCAACTATCGGGGAATCACACTTCTCAGCCTTCCTGGGAAAGTCTATTCTGGGGTACTGGAGAGGAGGGTGAGATCGATAGTCGAATCTCGGATTCAGGAGGAACAATGCGGTTATCGTCCTGGCCGTGGAACACTGGACCAGCTTTATACCCTTGCGAGGCTGCTGGAGGGGGCCTGGGAGTTTGCCCATCCAGTGTACATGTGTTTCGTGGATTTGGAAAAGGCTTATGACCGGGTTCCCCGAGGTGCTCTGTGGGGGGTGCTTTGGGAGTATGGGGTCCGGGGTCCACTGTTGTGGACAATTCGGTCCCTGTATGAATGGAGCAGAAGCTTGGTCCGCATTGCCAGTAATTAGTCGAACTTGTTCCCAGTGAGAGTTGGGCTCCGCCAAGGCTACCCTTCTTCATCGGTCCTGTTTATAATATTTATGGACAGGATCTCTAGACGCAGCTGGGTGTTGAGGGTGTCCAGTTTGGTGGCCTCAGGATTGCCTCGCTGCTTTTTGCAGACGATATCGTCCTATTGGCTTCATCTGCTGGGGATCTCCAGCGTGCTCTGGGGTGGTTCGCAGCCGAGTGCAAAGTGGCAGGGATGATAGCACCTCCAAGTTCGAGACCATGGTTCTCAGCCGGAAACGGGTGGATTGCCCTCTTCAGGTCATGGAAGAAGAAGGTCATGGAGGAGTTCAAGTATTTTGGGGTCTAGTTCATGAGTGAGGGTAGGTGAGATCGGGAGCTGGATAGACGAATCGAAGCGGTGTCTACAGTTTTGCAGGTGCTTAACCGGTTAGTCGTGGTTAAGAAAGAACTGAGCTGAAAAGCAAAGGTCTCGATCTATTAGTCTATTGGTAATGACTGAAAGAATGAGATTGCAAATACAGGTGGCCGAAATGAGGTTTCTCCGCAGGGTGTCTGGGCTCTCCCTTAGGGATAGGGTGAGAAGTTTGGATATCCGAGAGGGCCTCAGAGTAGAGCTGTTGCTTCTTCACGTTCGAAAGGAGCCAGTTGAGGTGGTTTGGACACCTGGTGCAGATGCCTCCTGGGCAGCTACCCGGAGAGGTTTTCCGTGCATGTCCTACAGGGAGGAGGCCCTGGGGCAGACCCAGGACACACTGGACGGGTTACATCTCTCGGTGTTCCCCCTGAGGAGCTGGTACAGTTAGCTGGGGAGAGGGAGGTCTGGGTATCTCTCCTGAAGCTGCTACCCCCGTGACCCGAACCCTGGATAAGCGGCAGATAATGGATGGATGGATTCGCATAAGAGATTAAATGGGAATTTTGGAGTTTTTTGGGAGTTTTGTGAAAACCACAGATGGCACACAAAAAATTTAGTATTTCAGTACCTCAAAGTGATCTTTGCATCTCCTGTTTCTTATATCTTTTCACTTTGCTCTGCTCATCAACAGGACCAAGGGGGCAAAAAAATTTACATTGGTTTTTCCGGATTGCAGGTAGCCTGTGCCCATAACCCATATGATGTGGAAGTTTCACATGCCTTGTATTTAATACTACATGAGCATTTAAGGTTTTTTTGAGTAAAAAGCAACTTTGAAATGCCATGCTGTAATTAAATAATTATGGATGACATGATGGTATGCTTGTGTACTGTATGTGTGTGCAGATTTTATTTATATTACATTGTGGGGACCAAATGTTCCCCACAAAGTAATAAAACCCTGTTATTTTCATATTATTGGGACCATTTTTCAGCTCCTCACAAATATCTGTGAATGCAATCAAAAAACTAAAATCTTGCAAGTCTCGTATATTTTTTGGTTACTTATGGTTAAAGTTTGGGCTGGGTGGGGTTTAAGTTTGTCATGTTGTGATTAGAGTTTTCCACGTAGAAATAAATGGATGGTCCCCACAAAGATATAATTACAAATCTGTATGTATGTGTGTGTGTGTGTGTGCTTTAAATGTTACCAGAAAATAGTTGTAGACATTTGGATTCTACTCTAGTCATTACACTGCATTAATGAAAGTAATATTTTCATATGCTGGATTCAACAAGTAAGCATAAGCCATCTGTACATCTTTTTCAGTTCAGAAAAAGAGAAGAAAAGAAATGAAAAATGGAACATATTAATCTTGGACTGGCAGAAGAAACACAGGGTATGTTATGTTTGTCCATTCATCTTGCAGCTGCTTAAGCTGTTCCAGGTTTCGGGGGGCTGGAGACTATCAGAGACAGCACAGGACACAAAGCATGGGAATAGCTCGGTTAGGGATGGACACCATAGTTCAGAGATGCTTTTATTTCAAGCTACTTGTGTTTGAACTGCACGAATAAGGCCGGATACCTGGAGAAAACCCACAGCACATGAGGAAAACATAGACTCAAAACACAGAGCACTTTTAACCTCCCAGCCATGGAGGTGATAGCTCCACCCACTGAACCACCATATTTAATTTCAATATAATGACAGATTTATCCCCACTGAACACAGTAAATTGTGCTGTGTCATTGCCCGATCTCGTGATGCATTGAAATGGTTTTCTTTCTCATTTCATTGATATAATGCAATCAGTAATTGAAGGATACCAGTGAATGTGGTAGTGAATTTGAAGTTGATATGCAAGAAAAAAGGATGTTAGTAAACTCATACTGATCAGAAGTTCATTGAAAAATTCAGTGTTGCTGACATACAACCCTTACAGACTCGCTCAAACTTAAAAAATGTAAAGCAATACAATAAACAGGACTGATTCTTGCCCCAGCTCAGCGTGTTTAGAGTTTGTTCTTCCCTTGTTTGTGGAGTGGGAGTGTGTGTGAGTGTTTGGCTTGTGCTGGACTGGCCTCCAATCCAGGGAATATCCTGTCTTATATTCAGTGCTTAGACAGGCTCATTGCAAACCCGTACTGGATAAACAACATGGAAGATGAATGGACATATGTATTGATTGTGTATTTACTTGAAGTTAGATATTTTATTCATGTGATATCCGTGGATGGTGTCAGTGTCTATGGGTTATTTTAGCAGCGGAAAACAACCTTGGACACTATGTGGCTCCATGGATAGCACAATACACGCGCCCCTTCAGTACTGTGGTTAGGTGAATTGGCCATAGCATGTGCAGCTGTTAGCGTGCACTCTGATGTTTTTTTTTTTTTTTGCCTTATGCAACCTAGGACAGGCTCCCTGTACTGGATACAGCTGGCCCTCCATATCTGTGGGCTCCACATCCAACTAACCATATTCAACTAACCACAGATCACGAATATTCAGGAAAATATAATTCCAGAAAGATCCGAAAAGCAAAACTTGAATTTGCCATGGACCGAGCGCTACTGAATCCACCTGAACTGAGTGAGAATTAAGAGAGAGAGAGAAATTTGTATTTTCTCTGAAATTATACTTTCTATATACTATAGTGGTTGAGTCTGTGTTGAACATGTAAAGGCTTTTTCTTACCATTATTCCCTGAACAATACAGTATAACAACTATTAACTCAGCCATAACATTGTATTACGTATTATATGCGATCGATACAATTAAGAGTATATGTGAGGAAGGGTATAGGGTACATGCAAATACTATGCTATTTTATATAAGGGACTTGAGCATCGACAGAGTTTGGTATTCAAGGGGAGGGACTGGACCTAATCCCCTGCGGATACCGAGGGCCGACTGTACTTCCTTTTTGGGTTATGATTGATAGTTAGGAGGCATCTGCCATCTCAGTGGTATTGGAAAAGCAGTTTTTACTGCAATGTTTGATACTGGGCAATAATCTCTCACTTTCTTTCACTGTTTACACTGTCTTCAGTTGCTAAGTCACAAAGGCACAAATGGTAAATAAAACAAGCCCACGGCAGAGTCGGTACTGCTGCCTTCCCTTTGTGTGAGAGTCGGCTTCTCTCTATTCTCTGCTGCTCTCTCCTCATTTTTTTAAAAGTCACTCATCAAGCATGGTTTTCCATAAGTTGATTTTGAGAATATTTTAAATTTGTACAGATTTAAAGTAAGAGAAAGAAACACCCTTTGAGGATTTTACTATGTCCCTGTCACGTTCCGCTCCGTCCGATCCTCCCGTGTGCCACGCCCACCTCATTACCTTGTGTTCCTGCCCGATTGTGTTCACCTGTGTCTTGTTAACCCCTGCTTGTCAGGGTATATGAGTCCACGTCTCCCCTAGTCTGATGTCGGTCATTGTTATTGTGATGTTCCCAGTTGATGAATGTTCGTGCCGTGTCTTTGGATTAAACCCAGTTTTCCCCGTCCATCTGGCTCCGCTCTGCTTCCTTGCTCGCTCGCCTGCCCCGTGAAACGTCACAGTCCCTTAGTTTTATTTCCAAGGCGGGAATTTCATAAAACGTGCTCATGATAATTGCTTCTGCTTCTCAAGTGCAACTTAAGGATCTTTCACACAACATTTCTAATCGAAGATAGCTGAAAAGATGAACCGTCTGTATACTACAGATAAAATGTAGAAATCTGACCTGTCGTCAAAGCCAATATGGAAGCAAATTGCAAGAAAATAAACATAATTTAATAATAATTTAGAATATATATTTCCAGACGATTAGAATTGTGAGCAGTGTAATACTTTACATGTCACTGGTCTGAATATAACTCTTTCTCGTTGTCACCATTTCCTTGCAATCAGTGAAGCTGAAAGGTGATTCAATCAGGATAGCATTGGTGTGCTCCAGAACACGTTGTACTTTCCTAGGAAAGAAAAGAAAAATGAGAATGGAAACACAAGAAGACCTTTGCTTCATAAAGTCTAGCTTATTATGACAATCTTAATCGCTAAGGATTCATACAAAGAGACAGGTTCTCTGAGGATTCTTAGCATTCGAATGAACTACAATAGGTTGGTTTTTATCCGGCCCTTTTCATTAGTTTACTGATGCTTTTGGCTGTGCTGACAGTTACATACTGGGAAATGTCTCAATGCCGAACTTCATGTTTCAGAAAGGCTTCACAGCACCCAAGGCCAGCTGCAGTAAAGACTCATATTAACACCAGAGACTGATTTAACCAGCAAGATTGACTTTGACGAGGCTGTGGATAGAGTCATACAGACGGCTCAACAGCTCATAAATTTCTCAGATGTTGAGTGCAGTGCTGCGGCTGTGTATCAGATCATCAAGTGATTCAGCTAGTGTAATATGAATATATAATATGATCCAAAAATCAAAAATAGGATATCACAAAAATGAAATCATTATACCTATGATATGTCAGTTTGATACATAAAGGAACGAGTTTAGATCTGAACTGACCCGCCTACTAGAAAGCAAATTACTGTAAACACCTGTGCATCATCAACAACCTACAGGAGTGTTTGTAACAGGACATGAGACCTTTTTATATTTACATATCAATAAAAACTAAATATTTATTAGTTTTGTGATTATTAAAATGTTTGAAGTATGAATAGCATTACTGTCCTCATTGTGAAGATGACTCATTTGACATGTGTATTTCCAGATATAAAATATCCCTGTGACTCAAGCAAGTTTGTTGCAATAATACAGTAAAGTATCATTTAAATTATAATTTCTAATAATGCAGAGAGACCCTCCTCTGCCTTCTTGCCCTTCTGAACACAATGTTCTCTCTTCTTCCCACAGTGTACTCTGTCATTGCTCACCTGGGCAAATTACAGCATTTGCCTGTCTGGGAAAAAGCAATATTTAGGAAGCTTATACTTCATTTTTATTTAACTTCTTTTTTTTTTTTAATCAAATGAAGAACAATGATATTAAGCTTGGGTGATTTGGTGTACTGATGAATACTTCCCATTTAATAAGTAATACGCACTTGTATTATTCTGTATTACACTATTGCAACTAGTTACTCTCATATAGACATTTACTCATTTCAATGGTGTGAAAAACAATAAATAACAACTGCCCTCTTTAAGATGACTAATAAAAACTGATTTATGAGCTGTGTGATCACCAGAATTAGACTATTGTCATACTAATTTTGAATATTGTATAAATGGCCAACGCAGACCTAGGATCACAGATTAGCTGTAATATCCATAATGATACTAACCATTCTCAGGTCTAAATAGTTAGCTACATATTATATACACAATCTGTCCCTTCACACACCCATTATATGTGGAATTCTCATGTTCTGCTCATTTTGCATGTGTTTTCCAGTCACACTTAGCATGAACTGGCTGCTCTAAATTGCCTGTAGTGTAAGTCTGTGCATCTGCCCTGCAATTGCAGTTGTTATCCCTATGCTCCCTGCTTTGTGTCTAGTACTTTGTGGGTTAGGCTCCAGGCTAACCATGAATCCATACAGTGAAGCAGTTAAATAATGGGTGGAATGAAGGATGATAGGTTGGATATGCAAGTCCTTTCTGGTGAATCAGATGCTCCATTATCATCCAATTATATGCAAAAAAATCCAGTCCCCTTTTTCTCTTGCTGCCCGGCCAGATCCAGATTTTTATTTTTTTATTTTTTACAGACGTGTCCACTAGTATTATGTTTAAGTTGGTTGTTCCTACCCTCTTTACTTTTGTGGGTGTGTGAAGAGATGATATTTGGCATTGTTAGAATAACACTTCATCATAAAAGTGGAAATGAACACCGAAAAGTGCTATTATTTTAACATCAAAAGTACAGTTTACCATCCTTTGCTGCATTTTCGTAACACCTCTTTGTTCGCAAAGTTAATATGTACGCTATATGATATTCAGTGGTGACTCTATTCTGAGTTTTATGGCTTTGATGTTTTCTTTTGTCTTTCTCTGTTTAACATGTGAAAAAAGTGCCAAATTGTTTTCTAATGCACAGCCTCTGGTGATATCGTCACCCCTGCTTCATGTTCTCATAATAATTCATCACATGGCAGATGGGCTTCTGCCTCTTTGGAAGCACGGACAGCTACTAGGAGCCACATCCAGCCAATGTGTTTGCGACAGAAAGGAACACGCCTGACTGTTCTCTGTCGGATTCCTGTCAGGACCACCAGACACATTCATGACAAGTCCTTCATGGGTCAAGGTGGGCTTATGTACATGCAAGTTTTATTATGAATTATTTTCCCAATTAATGCAACTTAGCCTTCAGTCTTAGTACAAAAAGATGTTCGAAGCAACCCAGGAAGATGTTTACACCCCGGTTGTAAACAAAAGCGTTAATTTGCAATGCAGCATTGAAATGTGCAGGAAAATTAAATGAGCTGGAACAAAACATGACAAATCTTTTAGCAGAGCAACTTCTCCAGAACTTCTCTGTAGCTTGGAGTATTTGCAAGTCATTACCCAGTAATTATATGGAGAAAGTTTAATTAGAAACTGATATGAATTAAGTAAGCCAACCAGAGAAGTCATATTATCCAGTAAGAGGCATTTATTGTAATTATTGCAAGATTGATAATGAAATCTACATTGGAGAACCATTACATGATTAATATGTTAAACAAGGCTGCATCTGATTTTTTTTTTCCTCCAGTAGAAAGACATGCTGATAGTGATGGACATGTTGCACCTGACATTTTCTTGCAAATTATCAGCCATTGATATGATTACAAAAAAGTCTGACTCAATAGATCATAATTTTATGAATATAATGACATATAATATGCCATTACTATATCACCTACTGAATGCATGTAATCATATACGCTTTGGAATTTTAAATTTTTGATTCCAGAAGAGAAGACAAACCCTAGAATAAATGTTAGTACTCTCCTGGAGCTGACACCTTATTGTGGTGGAGGGGTTTGCGTGTTCCAGTGATCCCAGGAGCTATGTTGCCCGCGGCTTTATGCCCATGGTAGGGTCACCCAAGGCAAATAGGTCCTGGGTGAGCAACCAGCCGGAGTGCGGCTCCTTATGATGACACACAGCATACATTCACATTTTCCCTGGCCTGGACGCAGGTTACCACCCCCCCCCCCCCACTCCTGGAGCCAGGCCTGAGGGTGGGGCTTGATGGCGAGCGCCTGGTGGCCAGGCCGGCACCCAGGGGGCCTGGTCAGGCACAGCCAGAAGAAGGCACGTGGGTCCCCCCTCCAATGGGCTCACCACCTGTAAGAGGGGCAAAAGAGGTCAGGTGCAGAATCAGTTGGGAATTAGCCGAAGGCAGAGACCTTAGCGGTCCGATCTTCGGCTGTAGAAGCTAGCTCTAGGGACATGGAATGTCACCTCTCTGGCGGTGAAGGAGCCTGAGTTGGTGTGTGACGTTGTGATGTTCCGACTAGATATAGTCAGGCTCACCCTTCGACACACGGCTTGGGCTCTGGAATCAGTGTCCTTGAGGAGGGTTGGATGTCCACCATCCGGTGGCTGAGGGCAGGAAGGTGATGCAGCATCAACACTGTTTATGGTGGGGATGGGGCTTTGCTGACCTCAGCTCAGGACGATGTGGGTCGGTGGAAGAATTACTTCAAAGACCTCCTCAATCCGACCGACACACCTTCCAATGAGGAAGCAGAGTATAGGAATTTTGGGGTGGACTTCCCTATCTCTGGGGCGGAGGTCGCTGAGGTGGTTAAAAAGCATCTTTGGTGGCCGGGCGAGGGTGGATGATCCGCCCAGAGTTCCTCAAGGCTCTGGATATTGCAGGGCTGTCCTGGGTAACACACATCTGCAACAACACATGGACACTGGCTGCAGTGCCTCTGGATTGGCAGACCTCTTGAAGAAGGGTTCCAACCATAGGGGAATTACACTGTAGGGGAACTATCCACTGGCTCAATGGTGGAATCCAATTGGACAGCCGAAGGCTTGGAATGCGTGTGGGTCTTTCCGAGCACTTCTGTAAAGTTACTTACCCATTTTAGTTAAAGACCGAATTATATCTGACTCTAATTTAATTAAAGATCTTTATGCCAATTTTAGTCATGACATTTCTGTTATTTAGATTACTCCTGGGCTGTGCCTTCTATTGCTGAACTCCCACTAATCCTGGATGGTGGGCCACACCAAATTCGCCTCGGCCAATAGGGCGATCTGTGGATCTGCTATGTAGAACTTGTTTTAAAAGTTGGGAAATCACTACAATGTAATACAATGCCAACCTACACAATCATCAGGACCTGGCGACCCATAACGCCTCAGAGGCTCAGCTGACACTTGCCGAATCTGAGGTAGTGAGGGCCACAGAGGTTAAGCTGGTGTTTGCCATAACTGAGCGTCAGAGGCTGAGCTGGACTTTGCCGTAACCCAGCGTGTGCGCACCTCAGAGGCTGAGCCGGTATTCACCGTAACTCAACTTGGGGAGTCGCATCGGGTCTCAGAGAAATGGGGTCGAGTCAGAGGCTGCAAGAGAGTGTTAGAATAACCCCAGTATCTGAAAAACATGCAGAGGTTAGCAAAGTCAGACAGCCAAGAATTAATCAAAACACAGACAGATACCAGTACCAAATATTGTAATTGATTATTTTAGGGCGTGCTTTGATCTTGTGTGTGTGTCCTGGAGAACTGCTGATCTTATCAATTCTCAGGCCTTCAGTTAATCGAATTGCTTGAAGAGGAATGTAAGAGTTCCTTTGTTCTATCAGGTGATAAGATCCTCCACTTTGTGCCCGTCATACTGTGACCATTCAAACGAGACCAAACATAGGTGTATGTGTTCTGAGGTAATACCTCCTGTGTTGGTGTGAGTTAGTGAATGTAGCATGTATCTGTGTCTTGACGCAGTCAGGTCTTATCACTGGACTTTGGCTGCAGGATTCTGGCTGCGCAGTAGGGGTGAGGTGTCCCTTTTGAAGTGGTGATCGGGTGATTGGGTCCAGTCTTGTCAGAGCTGGTGGGCTGATGCTTTTAGGACATTGGGTGGAATATTACAGGCTTCAGAGTTCAGACTAATGGGGCCTGCGGCCTTACAACACTCCTCAGCCTCCCTGGTAAGGTCTATTCAGGGGTCCTGGAGAGTAGGGTTCGTCGGATTGTCAAACCTCGGATTCAGAAGGAGCAGTGTGGTTTTCGCCTTTGCTGTGGAACAGTGGACCAGCTCTATACTTCGTGGACTTGGAGAAAGCATTCAACCGTGTCTCTCGAGGAGTCCTGTAGGGGTGCTGGGCTTACTTATAAGGGCTGTATGACCAGTGTCAGACCTTGGTCCACATTGTTAGCAGTAAGTCGGACTCATTTCCACTGAGGGTTGGACTCCACCAGGGCTGCCTTTTCATAAATTTTATGGACAGAATTTCTAAGCGCAGCCTGGGCGTTGAGGGTGTCCAATTTGGTGACCTTAGGATTAGGTCTCTGTTTTTTGCAAATGATATGCTTCTGTTTGCTTTATCCAACCGGGACCTCCGGCTCTCACTGAAGAACTTTGCAGCCGAGTGTGAAATGGCTGGGATGAAAATCAGCACCTCCAAATACAAGACCATTATCCTCAGCCGGAAAAGGGTAGAGTGATCTCTCTGGTTCGGGGAGGGGGTCCTTCCCCAAGTGGAGGAGTTTAAGTATCTCGAGGTCTTGTTCACGAGTGAGGAAAGATGGAGCGGGAGATCGACACACGGATTGGTGCGCTGTCAGCAGTGATGCGGTGGGTTTCCCGGTGATGTGGCTGGTTTTCCTTTAGAAATTGGGTGAGAAGCTCAGTCATCCAGTGGGGACTCAGAGTAGAGCCGCTGCTCCTCTGCATTGAGTGGAGCTAGATGAGGTGGCTTGGGCATCCGGTCAAGATGCCTCCTGGATGTCTCCCTGGTGAGGTGTTCTAGGCATGTCCCACTGGGAGGAGGCCCCGGGGAAGACCCGGGACACCCTGGAGAGACTATGTCTCTCTACTGGCTGGGGAACACCTTGCGATTCCCCCAGAGGAGCTGGACGAAGTGGTTGGGGAGAGGGAAGTCTGGGTTTCCCTGCTGAAACTACTTCCCTGCTTAGACCCAACCCAGAAAAGCGGAAGATGATGGGTGGGTGGGTAGATGAATGGAAATGTCGGTAACACTTTACTTAAAGCCATGTTTTTAGTTATTTATATACACATTCATAAATAATAATGTTTTCATAAAGGATTATTAACATGGCTATGAATATTTATCAAAAGGTATAACACGTTATAGCCATGTGTATTATGCATTATGTATGCTCAGTGAAGCTCTCATCTATAATGCACTGTTGATACTGTTACATTACAATGGTCGTTATAAGCATTTAAGGATGCTTTGTACTACATTATAAAGGTATTTATAGTGCATTTTACCTGAGAGCTTCATAAAGCATTCATACTGCATAACAAAACAAAGCTATAATGTGCTGTGCTTTTTTATAAATATTTGGTAATGCTTTACATTAACTGCACCTTCATAATGCTTTTATATTGCATTCATAAAAAGTACACCTTGATAATGTATTCATAAGGTATTCATAAAACAATCATAAACATCATGTCTGAATACCTTACCATCATAACATCCCTTGACAGCTGTAATATACATGAATAACACATTGTATAATAATAACAAACATTATAATTGTATAATCATGTAATTAAGTTTGTTATTAATGTATTTTAAAGCTGTTAAGGGATGTAAGGATGTTATGGTGTACTTCCATGCTGCTTATGAATGTTCTACAAATGCATTATGAAGGTGCACTTAATGTAAAGTGTTACCAAATATTTATATCCATGTTTGTAATGCTTTATGAATGCATTATAATGCATTATGAGCATTTTAATAAATGACTAAAAACATGGCGTTAAATGTTACCAAAATGTCTAAATAATGACTGTGATGGTTTCTAATGACAGAGGGACAGTCTGTATGCATAAGTGAATCCTACAGTACATATGATTATCCTGCCTTTATACCTATTACATGGGAGCAACCAAGTTCAAGTATAAAGCCAGGCATTCAGATATTTTTTAGAAGATTGATTTCTTTTTGCATCCATAATTACATTGTGTATCACAATTACATTGCAAACACAACACAGCTTATTTTCATGTCAATTCTTAATTAAGTGATTGTACTTTATATATCCCTATGGGGAGATTAACTTACCCCATCTTGCTCTCTGCAGGTGAGAATAAACTTGGCATCAAAGGGCAGCCACTTATAGTAGTGCCCAGGGAGATGGGGGCTAAGGGCCCTGCCAAAGGACCCACAAATGCACCAAGGACAGGCTTGAAACAGCAACCTTCTAATCACAAGTACAGAGGCTTAACCCAGTGAGCCACAAGCCATCAGCAACAGCCTACCTCAATTAAATGCCTCATATTCTCTCTCTCCCTGTTCACTACTAGTATGCACTGCAAGCATTGATTGGTTTAATTTAAGTTGCACATCCTTTAAAAACAGAGCATGTGCTGCTGTGCTCCCAATCCAATAGTTTTTACCAGCCGCCATGGTAATTAATCACTCAAATAAAATCAGTCATTTTATAAAGGTTTATAAAGGTTAGTTAAGATTAGGTTAATTAGGTTATTAAGCTACCCCTTCAAATTTATGATGTAGTGAGTATCTGAAACACACGTCGATGTGTAAGCTAAGCCTAATGGCATGATGTGATGTAAATATAGGCAGACGGCGCCGTATGAAGGTTAAACCGGTTAGATTTCTATTGATACAGGGTCCCATTAATGTGTATGCTACACGTGTAGCCTAGCCCACTGCTACAAAAGTAGTGTCTAAAGCTATCGAGCTACTGAAGCAATATTATGCAAATCTGTGGTTTGGAAGTGTGCAATACACTGAGAAATCGAAAAATAAGTATTTGTTAAGTGGAGCTTAATTGCAGTTGAAACACATTTTCAAATGCTTAACTGTGTTCACACTGGCGGCTACAGTATTTTACACTGGTGATGACAGATAAGTGTATATACTTTCTGCCCTTTTTTGTGTACTAAAGCATAGGGTTTCTAAACTCCTTAGGCATTGTTTTTTCACTTAGGTTACGCTATAGCCTGTGTGTGCCCTCTCAAAAGAGAGGAATGTGTGATACCCATGTGCTTTTTCAGCGACAAACTGGAGGACCTGTCTTCTCCTGACAGCATAGTAAATTCAGACATAAAATACCAATAATCGAACAATGTCAAACTGAAATTTGTTGTATCAATTCATTACAAATGTACAAACCTTTACGTCAAAGTCTAACCTACTTATTGAATCTCTCCTCTCTCTCTTGTTTTCTACAATTTCTACAATTGATGATGTGCAGGATGTTACAGTCCATTGAAAAGGACAGATGAGAATCCTTTAGTCAAAGACAAGTATGCACCAGGCACACCTACACATCTCTTGGTGTGAAGATTTATAATCAGAGCACAATTATTATATTTAGACCATACTATATATTACCTGGAAATAAAAGTGCCGTGCAAAATTTCAATTGGCCTTTTCAATAGTCCCAGACAATAGACAAATTAATGTTTATGATTTTTATTCTAATACCCTGTAATACACCTACCTTTGAACTTCTGAACCTATTTGTGACTCCATAACTTATTACACTTATTACACTTATATTTCACTCGATTTTATTGTAATTGTGATTCACAGATAGAAGCACATTTTTCAAATTTGATGTTGCAGCCTTATGCTAAAATTGTTTAAATTCATTTTTTACATCATCAATCTACACTCAATACTCCATAATGACCAAGCAAAAATAGAATTTTAGAAATTTTTGTTAATGTATGAAAAACGAAAAATCACAATGAATAAAGTATTCAGACCCTTCACTCAGTTCTTAGCTGAAGCAGCTTTTGCAGCAATTACAGCCTTGAGAATTCTTGGGTATGATGTAACAAGCTTTGCACACCTGGATTTGGTGATTTTCTACCATTCCTATTCTTTTATGCAGATCCTCTCAGGCTCTTTAATCTTGGTTGGGGATTATCAGCAGACAACTAATTTCAGGTCTCTCCATACAGTACATGTTCCGTTGGGTTAAAATCTGGGCCACACTAGGACATTCACAGAGTGGTCATTAAGCCACTCAGGCATTGTCTTTGCTTTGTGCTTATGGTCCTTTTGTCCTGTTGGAAGGTGAATCTTCAGTCCAGTCTGAGCACCATAGCATTCTGGAGCCAGTTTTCAATCAGTATATCTCTGCACTTAGTTTCGTTCAACTTTCCCTGGACCCTGATTTGTCTCCCAGTCCCTGCCAATGAAAAACACTCCCACAGAATGATGCTGTCACCACGTTTCACAGTTGGGGTGGGGGGGGGGGGGGGGGGGTAATTGCGCCTGAGAAGAGCGGTGCCTAATTTCCTTCAATCATGAAGCTTAGAATTGAGGCCAAATAGTTTATTCTTTACTTCATAAGACCAGAGAATCTTGTCTCTCACTGTCTGAGAGCCCTTCAGGTGGCTTTTTGCAAACTCCATGTCTGCTTTCATATGTCATTTACTGGCTTATACTGAGCTCAGATCAGTGGCATGTTGTAGTGTTGGTTGTCCTTCTGAAAGTTTCTCCCATCTCCACACATGATTTTTGGAGCTCCGCCAGAGTGACCAGCAGGTTCTTGGTCACCTCTCTTACCAAGGTCTTTCATCTCCAACTGCTCAGTTTGGTTGGACAGCCATCTCCAAGAATGGTCATGGTTGGTTCCAACCTTCCTCCATTTAAGAATTATGGAGCCTTCTTTGCTTTTGGGATACTTTAATGCTGGAAAAATAGTCTTCCTTAGACCTGTATCTCAACACAATCTTGTATCAAAGCTTTGCCAGCAATTGCTTTGACCCTGTGGTTGGTTTTTTGCTCTAATATATTTTGTCATTGTGGGACCCTTATATTCATAGTTACGTGCCTTTCCAAATAATGTCCAATGAACTAAATTAACCATAGCCATAGCTGGAATGCAAAAAAGTGTTTTTTTAGCTATGTTTTCTATTGATCATTTCAGAAATGATCAATAGAAATAGGATGAACCTGAGTTTAATTTCAAGCATCACAGCAAAGGCTCTGAATAGCTATTCCAATGTGATGTTCCATTGCTAAAATTTCTTAAATCATGTATTTGGTTTGTCATTACATGTTATTGCAGGTAGATTGGGGTGGGGGAGATCTAAATGATTTTAGCATAAGGCTGCAACATGGGTGTGAATGTGAGGAATACACTATAGGTAGGGTAAATAGACAGAGAGAGACAGACAGATAATTTTACTGACACGGTAAGTAATGGTATTCAATATGTAATATTTTGAACAAAATATTCCCTTTGTCTTGATTTGTTTAACTTAATAATGTTAATGATGTGAATAAAAGTACAAGGAGTGCATCCACATAAAACAACAGCCTTTGTGTGAAATTGCAAAATGATGCTGCCACACTGCAGGATTTCTATTTTTTATTTTATTTTTTAATTTTTTTTTTGAGATCTCCAGATTCAATTTTTGGTGGCACTGTCTTTTGCAGTGATTACCATACAGCTAAAATCCATTCTCACTAAATCTCTAATCACCTTTCACATTGGCTTGGCATATTTTTCTTTTTCTAATCCTTACTGGATGATGTGCTCATCGCAAGTTGGATAGGAATCATTTATGGACAATAGTTTTTCATGCTTTCCATGGGTTTATAATAGGATTTTTTTCAGTCAGTGACAATAATTTCACTAGATTGGACACATACAAAAACTGATGCTTCTCTCTTTCTCCTGTCTCATATAGGCCTACATTCAGTTCACGCAGACACACAGAGAATACAAGATTTATACATAATTTTCAATTTTTACAAGTACTACTTATATCTTTGCTTTGTATAGGTTGATGCTATAACTCAAATGTTTGACTTGATATAAATCAGATTAGGCCGCATCCATCCATCCATTTTCTGTACCCGCTTGTCCTACTCAGGGTTGCAGGGGTCTGGAGCCTATCCCAGAAGCTGTAGGTGCAAGGCAGGGAACAGCCCAGGATGGAGCACCAACCCATCGCAGGGCACAATGACACACCATTCACTCACACATGCACACCTATCGGCAATTTCAATCCCTCCATCCATTTTGTGTAACCCTCTGGAGTCTAGGGGTAGGGAACACTTTCACTGACTGGAGCATGGTCACACATTTCATTCAATATCCTAAACTTAATTCATGGCAAATAAATTATTTCTTATATATTTGAATTGGCATAAAACTCATCTTAATCTTAGTGTACTTTGCGTGTCAGATTCATGTGAAGTTTGTAATTTGACATCAAAGTATAGACATTGCAAAATGCAGTTTGGAACACTTGCAGAAACATTATAAAAGTATATAGTAAGCAATGCTGGCAGTTTGTTTTGATCCCACATATCTGATCACCAAAGTCTTGGCTACATGAAGACTAAATGGTCCAATATAGGGTCACAGGGGTTCCAGAGCTTATCGTGGAGGCTATAGGTGCACATGGGTGATTTGAAAATTCCAATTCACCTCGACCCCAGCCTATTGTCCTCCACACCCAGCTGCTCAATGGTCACTGTGTCCATTCAAAACAAATGGCAAGAGAAACAGGTAACCGATGAGACACTGGGATGATGATAGGTTCAATGACCCTGGAAATGAAGTGCAAAGTACTTTAAAACGTGACACAAACAGAACTAAAGCACACGGGGCAGCCAAGCCCATATCGTCAGGCAAAACACCAAACAAAACAGAGCCACCTGCCCTTATCATGTAGGCCTCTCACAGGGTACTTCAACATTGAAGTGAAGTCACAAAAAATACGTCCATCATCTCAGAGTCAATGAGGTGTTAGCGTCTATGGTGATTTAGTCACAGGCATGAAAAAAGTTCATTTCACGTAGTTAAACAAAGAAAAGGAAAGTACAGAAAAGTCAATTCCAAAGAAAAAGAAGGAAACTTCAGTAAGGGTTCCCACACTTTTAACTAGTACTATAGTGGTTTATATAATATTTCCAGAGATTAAAGTTTAATATTAATCAAGATGCAATTAATTAAAATTGGTATTGTGGCTTAGCCTTCCCTGTTAAATCGTGGAGAAAATGTTAAGCATTTTCACATTCATTGACAGTTCACCTTTATCATCTCATTTAAATATAATGTAAGGCTTTGCTTTTCAGAAGGAAAGATGGCTGACACCAGTATAGTAAATTAGTATAATTAGGTATTAGGGGGCAAATTCTTGTCAGCTCTTCTAGCAATCTTTGCATTTCCGTTTAATTACTTTAACTAATTAGGTATGAAGACCATCACATCCATCCATTTATCTTCTAAGCAATTATCCTTGACACGTTCATGAAGGGGCCTGGAGTCTCTCCCAGGCAACGCTGAGCAAAAGGTAGGGGACAGAGGTACACCTTGGACAGGATGCAGTCTCATCAAAAGACATACACACATACACACACTTACAAAAGAGGTGTCTTTGGACTGTGGGAGTTTACTGGAACACGTGATGGAAACCAGAGCAAAATTGGAAAGGCACTGGAAGGACAAAAAGCCACAGACATGCAGCAGAGACAAGATGTAAACCCACAAATATGGGCAACTGTGTTACCCATCATATGATTGTTATGAAGTTATGAATGGGAGAATGCAGTCAGTAGCACACACCTTATGCAAGTATAAGGGTTAATGCATGACATGCCATGTATTATAGATTTTCTAAATTCAACACTCTCCTGTGCAATAATATCTGAGAATTCAACAGGGCCGTGGCATAATTAGGCTTTAACCTATGTCTAAAATTAATTAAACACTTGGTGATTCATTAGCTCATATGTATATAAGTCCAATTTATATTAAAACAAAAAGTGTATGAAATGGTCACCAAAAGAACATGATTTAAATTAGTACCCAAGTTATATATATATAAAACAATTGTAGCATTCCTTTGATATGCATGTATGTATACACACACTTCATTAGGATGACCATTCTAATACCTGGTATGACACAATCCTTTTTGTCTAAGAACAACAGTTTCTGAAATACTCCACCTATCCTTTTCAGCAAAAGCAACCATGCCACAGTCAAAGTCATTTAGATCACCCTTCCAAAGTTTGACCTGACCATTAACTGAAGCTCTTCACCCATGTCTGCAGCTGCTGCCACATGATTGGCTGATTAGAAATTTGCATGAATGAGCAGGTATACAGATGTTCCTAAGAAAGTGGTCCCTGTGTTTATATGTCTTCTAGGCCACTTATGGAGCCACTGCCAATCAATCACAGAGCACAGTCATATCATCACACATGATTGGCAATTGAGAGATGCTGGTTTATCCAACCGCATGTTTTTGGGATGCAAATATGTATTTCTATTCTGTCATGCAATTTAACATGATTTTTCTTTTTATTTAAATTGCTTTGTTCAGACAGTATAACAATTTGTCTGTATTCTGCTGTAGACCTGTATGTAGTGCATCTTGTTTGACACTTGCAGTGCTTATTCCTACTCACAATAACACTTCTTCAAACCATCCATCCATGCATGCATCCATCCATCTTGTAACTGCTTATCTTGTTCAGGGTCACACTGGGGTCTTGCTTATACCAGAAAGCATAGAACAGTGTCTTCCAACCCAGTCCTCATGGACCAACATACAGTCCATGTTTTTACTTGGGAGCTAGGAGGGAGCAAAAATGTGGACTTATCAATTGTAGGGAGCTGGGAGGGAGCAAAAACATGGACCGACTATGGGTCCCAGAGGACCGGAATGGGAAACACTAATATAGAGCACAAGGCTGGGATTGGAGGTGAATAGTTCATGTCCAAAAAGTTCAAGTCCAGACCAAGATATTGTTTCAACCAAATAGTTGCGTACTCTGTGACTGTGAATTCTTACTGAACTGGTTGGTTAAAACAAAATCTTTGTCTGGATTTTTACTTTCTAGACCTGATCAGTCCACCTCTGGCTACGATAAACATTGGTTGAGATGCAAGCAATACATTTTTACTGTAAATTATTGGAGATAAGATGATATTTCCAAATACAATCTAGCAACCCCAGGTAATAATAATATTACAGCGATATCATGTTCATCCCTGTGGGGAAATTGGATAGTTTATCTCATTATATCTCATCTTGCTCTTCATAAGTCCCACAGACAGCTGAGTCCAAGTCCTGGGGTCAGAGCCCAAGGATCCAGCACCCTTAGTGCAGTCAGGCTAAAGGCCCTCGCTCAAGGAAAAACAGTGGCATTAAGGTGAAATCATACTTCACCTTTCCACAAAGTGCTATGGTCCAGCAAAAGGGTGAGTGACGTAGATTTTGTGATCAGGGCTGTACGGTGGACTGTGCACATGGATTCCAAATTTTTATGTCTGGCAGATATTATCGACTGTGCATTTGCAAAGAAATTGTTTAGCTATTTCCAATAACTGGCAGGACTAACTGTCACATCCAAGAATGAGTTGAAAAAAAATAAATGTTGACATAGTTGTAGTTATGAGCATCTACATGAGGAGATGAGGTGCGGAGGCACCTCCTATCTAACAATTTATTTCATTTATTTATTTAACCTTTATTTAACCATGTTTGTCCAATTGAGATCACAGATCTCTTTTGCAAAGGAGACTTGGCCAAAGTAGCAGCAACATAGTGTCAGTACAAAAGCTGACATAAAATTACATAAAAACATATTCAGACCATGCACTTGCATGTTAAATTGCATGACAAAATAAAAATACATATTCATACCGTCCAGTCATTATAAATGGAATATAGTATTTACAAAAGCAACACTGTTCAACCACGTTGAAGTGTCAGTGATAAAATTTGGCCTAGCAAGGGGGGTACTGGTAATTTTGTCACGAATATTTCAAAATACTGCGGTAAGCCGTATTACTGTAATTCTGCCCAAGCTGTTCAAACCATAATACCACCCAAGCTGTTCATAAAAGTTTCCCCATTACACTGCACTGCTTGTATTTGTGTTTGTTGCAAAATATATGCCCTGTCCTGGTCTGGTGGAATGTAACTGCTGTATGCACGCATCAGCTGTGACCATCTGTGTCCACGGGCAAACGACGTTTGTACATGAGTCTACGCGTTTGGCCATGTGTGTACCTTAACGGCACGTGGAAAAGTGAAATATGAACTAGGCTTTACTCCTCCAAATCACATTGAAGTCATACCTACCCTAGGAATATTACAGTAAATCTGCTGCTAGCCTGCAACAGCAAACATTCACTTCATTCACCACATATAGCAGTGTACCAGTCTGTGTCACTGGTATTCCAGTACCATGTGAAAGGTAGCAGATTGCATGTTCTGTATCTAATTAGGTTCTTGACTGTTGTCAAATCATCTTTTTAATTGGTCAGTATCTTATGCAGATCATAAAATAGCCAGACTCAGCCATGATTAGCAAAATATGATCTATTTTAATTCAAATTAAATTTTAATGCCACCCGAAGACTATTTCAGGAGCACAATATAACATGTAAGCATTGTTTTATTGACAGCTTGCCACATAAGACCTTTTCAATAAGAGGAATGTAGCACATTTAATAAACCCATTATCATACTGTAGTCCCGTCCATTCATTTCAGTCATTCTGAAAATATTTAAGGTATAAAGGAGTTAAAAACTGGTACGACTGCAGGTTTAGGTTTAACATCAAGGTGGCATCGTTCATAGTGTGATTGTTGTGTTTGACAGCGATGTATGGTATCAATTATTGCATCAAAAAGTGTTTTATGGTGCATGTTTTCTTTTATGAAAATATTTAAAGTTTAAATTCTTCACTTTCAGGACATTTTCCTGACTTTAAAATCTCTAACAGCAACTTTCCCATTACTAATATTTGACACACATGCTCCCTAACAAGCCCACATGAATTTAATTTAATTAATAAAAATTATGTATTTGAAGGTATTGAATTTTCTTATTGCTGTGCTAGTGGTTTATCGTGTTCCTGGTTTCACATGTTTTTTGACCCCATTTTCTGAATATGGTTTGCTTTACTCTGGATTCTTTTTTTAACTTTAGCTTGTGTTTTCACTCATGTTTTTGCTGCTTATCTGTCTTTGTTGTGAAGCATTACAAAGCTATTTAAATTTTTCTTGACATCAGTAAAAGCTTTAAAACCAATTTTAGTATATTTCCAGTTGCATGCTGAGACAGTTAGGTCAGCTTTATTATTATTATTATTATTATTTCATTATAATTTTATTATTATATTATTATTATTATTATTATTAATAATAATAATAATAATAATAATAATAATAATAATAATACAACTGGTTGTTGGTGTTCTTCTAGTCTAATACTGTAGTTCTCATTCAAATCATTTAGGCTTAGGTTATGTTTGCTTTCTGCAACAGATAAACCTCAGTACATTAAATGGAACTGCTCCATAACAGCCACCAGATTTATTTCACTCTAGAGGGTTTAATGTAATATGAGTCTCCATGAATATTTACAGTATATTTTCCATCGGAGTTAATGAACATTAGTAAAGTTCCAGGTACCTTAGATCTGTATAGAGACTTACTACCTAATTAGGTATAAAGGTTTTCATTGGCCATGATATTAGTGGCGCTAACTTGATCTCCTAAGTATCTTCCATCTCTTATCCTGGTCCAAGCCCATGAGTATTGTTGTTTATTTCATTGTTTGTTCATTTATTTGTTTGTTTGTATTGTAGTTATGTGATGTCCATAGTGTCATTTCTCAGGGGGAAAGGAGCTGAATTGTCACACATATTTTTCCCTATGACTCCTAAGCAGGTATCCCCACCCCATGCAGAAAGACTCTTTTTCATCTAACCCTAACATGTTGACACTCATATCCAAGACATTCAAACTATTCTAGATCAGTAAGGTCTTCAGAATTGCTTATTCAAGTTTAGTTGAAAACAAAAAACCTAGAAAAATGGAAAATGGACCATCTGGTCTTCATTAGCTAGTGTTGTGCAACACATCACACAGACAGAGGATTCGAGGCAACCCGACTCTTTCACGGGAGGGATGGACGGGCAGGAGGGCAGGCAAGAGGCGCATGCAGGAGGCTCAGAGAGGACAAGGAGGACTGAACGTAACTGTGGGGAGAACAAAGACGTAAGGCGCTCAATATGTGCATAGCAAACAATATCGTGCACTGACTGACTGCCGGTGCGAGGCTTAAATACCATTCCTGCCAATTATCGGCATTCATGTGGTGAGTGTGACAGCTAGGCGGAGAATTTATTAGATTTTTTGTGATATTCTTAATATTCTTTGCCAGCTGTTTATTGGGTAATTGATACTCACAGAATGACTTAATTTCACATATTTTTGGTTAGCCAATAATTCATATTTTAAACACACAATTTTTCTCAATGAAGTGGCCCTAAGATGGTCAGGTATAGCTTAATATATGCAATTTATCTTTTCAGAACTGATTTCAATTAAGCATCTTTAATGATATTGTATTTCATTTATAAATAAATTTTTCATTTTCCAGTAAATTTAACAAACTGAATGCTGTTATTGCAATAGTTATTATAAAATATAAATTATGATTGAATGTTGTAAAGCTTTATTTATAGATACCAATCAATTTTACTGACTTAGAGGATAAATCAGTTGTAGAGATGATCAGAATCATCATTATTATCATCATCATACAAAAAAAAACTGCTAAAAAGAAAAAATAAAAGATCTGTTCTGTCTCTACATTTACATTTAGGTCATTTCATAATTTACAATTTCTTAATTCTATCACAGCTGCCTAACTACTTCAGTGGTCTGTGTTAGTATATGTTAAAAGTGCATTTTAGATGCACTGTGAATTACCAACAGGTCTTAATTCCCTACTGCTGCTCAAGACCCTACGATGGATGAAAGAAATAGTAAAGACTGGAACAATGACTCAATCTAATTAAATAAAAAGGAAAGCTACACGCAAGCCTGAACATAAGGAACACACTGAACTACGCACTCAACCATAGAGAACATGAGCTGCTCATCCAATTCGGCAAGTGTGTCTCATTAATACTTATACATTATTCATGCTGTTGTGCTGACGTTCCGCTTTTGTTCATGCACTACAGTATGACAAGAAAAAAAAGAGAAGGAATTCAGAGACTTGTGAACCTTTACAGAAATGTGGTAACAGATGGTCCTGCTAAGACCTCATTGTAACATAGATAGAACAAATCATATTTACTGCTGTTTCTTGGCCTTGTAGGTTGTTACAGTAAGAGTGTGTCGGGGGGGTACTGAATTTCTACCTTAGCTCTTAAATGACTGAAAACCACACAATATGGGTATCTTGGAGGATAGACTCATACCCCAAACCTTGCAGTGCTGTGGCCTGAGTGCTGTGGTCACCATGTAATGCCGAGAACTTAAAACATCTTCTGATAATAAGACCCCCTCATCCTTTTCAAAACATTCAAAATGCTTGCAGAGAGAAAACTTGAATTTTTCTGAATTTTCTCAATTTATAAAAACATTATAAATAATTGACATCTACTAAGGTGGTGTTCGCCAACCCACTTGTCAAGAATCCTTAACAGGACCAGGAAGGGAGCAGAAATGTGGACTGACTGGTAGAGACCTGGGAGGGATCAAAAACATGGATCGTCTGGGGGTCCCCGAGGCGCAGGTTGGGAAACCCTGTCCTAAAATATTCAGACCATTTCTCCCATACTTTTAGTAGCAATTGCAGTTCATTCTTTATTTGGAGAGTCTGCCTACAAAGAGTATACAGAGTACTTGTAACATTTCATCAACTTATGAGTTGCGATTCAACAATTAATACACCATTGGTTGAGTGAGTAGTCAAATTCAATTAAATTTTTTAAGAATGTGTAGGCATATTCATTAATTATTACTAATACTCTATACTGTATATTCTGTTAAACACCTACGGACAGACTGAAACAGCTGTATTATTGAATCTCAGCTGAGTTGTTGAGATGCTACAAATACTAATATGTAGGTGGACTATTTAAATAAAGTGCTACACATTCTTTTTCATAGAGATGCTCTCAGACTGAATGTTGAGCATTTTTGAAGTGCAATCTTCAGGTCTCTTCTCGGATTTCTTGTGGGGTTAATGTCTAGGATATGCCTAGGACCCTCAAGGTCATCCACATTCCACAACCACTCTATCATTGTCTTGGCTGTGTGCATCGCATCACTGTCATGCTGAAAGGTGAACCTTTCTAGTACAAGGTTCCGTACACTCTAGAGAAAGTTTTCTTCAAGGACAACAGTGAATTGTCTCTTTTCACCTTTCTCTCAGTACTGACCAGTTCTTTAGTCTGTGCCACTGTAAAGCATCCTAACAGCTTGCGTGTCCACAAGGATAGTATAAAGCAGGCAGTGAAAGAGAGCTGGTTCGTGCCAGACATTAAGTCAAAATGTTGTTTCAGCATACCAAGTGATTTTTTTTCCTTGGGCTCTTAGATTGCCTTTTGAAAAGCACCATTGGGCTATCATATTACATTTACTCAGGATTGGCTTCCATTTAGCCACTTTACCGTAGCAACCTGGTGGAGCACAGCACATATGTTCTTTTGGCAGGTTCTCCCCATCATTACACAAGAATTTTAGCTCTGTTATAATGGCCTTTTGGTTCTTGCTACACCTACCTAATCAAGGTCCTTCTTGTGTGAATGAGCAGTTTGAATGGATGGTTAGCTCTAGGTAGAGTCTTGGTGAATCTAAACTTCTTCCATTTGAGAGAACTGGAGACGACTGTACTCCAGAGACCGAAATTGCTCTTTGTAGAGCAAGCTGTCCGTGAAGGGCAGCCACCTGTTGGGACACCCAGGGAGCTGGGGGTTAAGGGTCTTGTTCAAGGAGCCACTGAGGTTGGTTTTGAACCTGCAACCTTGCAATTACAGGCACGCAGGATTAGCCCACTGAGCCACATGCTGCCCCCCGAATGGCTTGGTTTTCACTCTATGGGACCTTTCTAAGTCATGTCCAATAAAGTGAATTCATTTCAGGGGGACTATATTCAAGATCTAGTTCTTGAGGCACCACATGGTTAAAAGAAAGAGAATGCACTTCAGCTCAAGAATGAGTCTCACAGTAAAGGCAAAAGGATTTCACCTGAGCAAGACCCTTAACTCCCAATTGCTCCAGGGACTGGCTGACCATGCTTTCTTAAATGCACATTGATTTAGATAAAAGTGTCTACTAAATAAATTAAATGGATCGGACGGGCACAATAGTTTGGCCCTTGTAAAGCTCATAAAGATGTTGATCCCACTTCTTCTACATTGTTCATGTCGCCTATGAGTACTGAATGTTAGCTTACCATCTAATATACTCCTTGACAAACATTGTTTTTACTAGATAGTCAACATTGTGTGTCTATAAGAGAGAGAGTATAAGAGAGAAAAAGACAGAGTAGAGAAAGACAGCTTTAATTTATAAAATTTAGTTTTCAAGTAATATGGATAATATTTTGCATGTACAGAAATGATAAAAAATTAAGCTTCTTTTCCATCTGTGCATTTGACAGTAATGACAGACTTCATGCAGAGTTTCTGTTGATATTTCTCCACTGTTTATTCTAGTCTAAAAAAAACTGAATAGTGGATGCTCCAGTTTCCAAAGGAAACATTAATACTAAGTATTTCCACTCTCTTTGTCCTTCTCTGCTTTAGCTATATGTCCAACTGAGACTTTTGTACAGTAGCAACCACATATCATTGCGTGAATTTTCACTTAATGAAAATATACATGCTACATTCATTTCAACACTTTAGTGAGTTTTCAAGTTAGTAAATTGTTAGTTCCAGGATTGCAAATAGAACCATACTAAAAAGGAAGGTACATGTTTTTAGTGATTTGGAGATGAATTTAGATAAAACAGCACAAAAGCAACTGCTGAAGTATCGTTTGACAGACTTTGTGATCACATGACCAGTGTTCTAGTTTTCTCATAAGCAAGGATGAACCCAGCCAGAAAATGACCCTACGGAAAGATATTCTATTTTAGCTGGGCAGGTACTGTGACTAATGTTATGCATGTTACAGCATCTTGTTACCCAAAGTTTTTAGAAGGTACACACACACAGGTTTGTAATTATACCTTTGTGGGCACTCTCCATTCATTTCCATGGGGAAAACTCAAATCCCAGCATGACAACCTTAACCCCTACCCAGCCCTATCCGTAGCCATAAGTATCCAAACAAAATACGAGACTTTTGCAATTTTTACTTTGTTGATTGCGTTCACAGATCTTTGTGAGGACCTGAAAATGGTCCCCACAATGTCAAAATAACAGGTTTTTATTACATTGTGGGGAACATAATACTGTTAGAAAAAAAATCTGAATCTATGCTTTTATGTTTTTTGAATTGTAATGAATGTTAAATTAATCGTTTATGAGAAATGACTGCGACTGACATAGAAAATGCACAGGGTGCAACTAAAACAGGAATTTTTCCACTCCTGTTCCACATTTGTTAAATAAGGTTCTAATATCGGTGCCTGCTGACTGACATGACACCTCCATGAGAAAAATATACACTTACACATCCATGCTTAAAAGCCTAAGGCTATGTACTTAATCTCACACTCTGTAAATCCTATCAACACTTTCCTAAACAATTTCCTGGCTTTCCAAGCCTCGCTGCACCAGTTCTAGTCATCTGAGTCCGGGGCTTTCCTCTGAATTCTCCCAGCTCACAACAAAATCCCACACTTTTAGAGTGTTTGTAGTCGGATATTTGCATAGGGATACACTAGCTCTGTGCGTTCCTTTAATTCCGCTTCATCAAAGCAAGGGCAGTCCCAAAACATATGGTCAAGTGCATGATTAAAGAGTAAACTGACAAAGCTTCTTTCGCAGGGGGCCTGCTTCACGACATATTGCATTGCATAAACTCCGGGGCTAACAAGGTTTTTGCTGTGTTCCACAAATCCCCATCTCCATCACATCCCAGCCTGCTCTCTCCACTTCCTGGCCTGCTAAGAATCCAGAGTGCCACTTACCCCCTCTCCATCCTTCTCTCAACATCATTGACTCACTTTTAGTGCTTATGGAATTCCTACAATCTGAATGTATTCTGCAAAAACCCCAATAAAGTCCTTGGCAACTCTCCTTCGCCTGACCATATGCATTAAGCCGCCGACACAGAGGATGAAATAAGACCTCAGAACTCATCTCAAGACTCAGTTCAGCATGTGTAGAACCATAACCACGTAAATTCATAGCTACATGTGTTCCTAGTTAAAATCCTATATGCACATTTGTGTGGTGTACAGATGCAGATTAAGCAAAATGTTTATTAAACAACAAAAATAGCAGCATAAAGCCAAGATTTACATGATTTATCATTTCAGAAACCTGTAAGCTTTGGAAGTTGTATGGAAGTTGTTTATGCAAGGTGCTGTTTGCGGGAAAAAAATGATCCAGTCAGACCAGTCACCGAAACGAATGACAGACAGATAGAAGCTCCCTTCTCATCCCTCATATTGGTTGGACATTGTTCTAATCTCTGGCTCCTGTCAATAAACATGAAAGGGTGACCCCAGGCTCTGTGCAGCTGTCCCTCCCAGGAGCAGCATCAAGCAAAGCGTATATGGATCACAAACTTCAGATCATTCTGATGCAACTTTCCAGCAGGGTGAAAACAACCAGAGGCTGGCCGGCAAGCCATGGAACATTAATCAAACTCACCTATTTGAATAGTCAACATCTTCATCATAATTCATCATTTTTACTAATATAGCCATTCTGCTAGCTATATGCCACATAAATTCCGTCTGATCATATTTAATACTGCATATTGAATATGCTATTTTTTGGAACTTTTTCTGTGTCTGTCTGTCTCTCTGTCTGTCTTTCTTTCTTCTATCTATCTATCTATCTATCTATCTGCCTGTTTATTTGTTATATATATAAATACAGCCGCGGAAAAAGATAAGAGATCACAGCACAATTTTTTGTTTCACTCATTTCTCAATTTATGGCTGTACGGCTGTGAATAATGTATATTTCTCTGCAAACTGCAGCCTGGTTCTTCTCTGTTTCTCATTAATGAAGGGCTTCTTCCTTACTTTATGGGACTTCAGCCCTGCTTCTTGGAACCTGATACAAACTGTCCTAGCATTGCATCTCACACCTGCACTTAATGCTTCCCATTCCTTTTGATGGTCATTTGATGTCATCCTACAATTCATGAGAAACTGTGAGGCAAGTTATTGGTCATCTCTGGCATTACATGGTCAACTCTGCCCCTTACCTGGTTGCTTTGTATTCATTCCCAGTGTCTCCTGCTTCACTTTTTCTTCTGTACTGCAGCCTTAGAAATTTTTATCCTGAAAGTATCTTCTTGCTCAGCATAGCCTTCTTCCATCAGCAGCACGATTAATCCAGGATTTAAAACTGCAAATTTGTTTAAAAATATAGAGTGGTCTCTTACTTATTTTCGGAACTGTATATACAGTACACTGGTTAAATTTGCAGACGACACCAAGGTGGGTGGTGTAGCAGATACTGTACTGAACTAGCAGCACAGAGGCTACAGCGGGACCTTGATTTAATTAGTGACTGGGCTGGTACCTGGTAGAAGAAATTTATTGTAGACAAATGTAAGGTAATCCATGCAGGGAGCAGAAATTTAAAGTACAGATATTTTATGGGTTCCATTGAAATAAAGGAAGCTGATTATGAGAAAGACCTCAGTGTGTTTGTTGATGCTTCCATGTCCAACTCTCACCAGTTTGGGGAAGCAATAAAAAAGGCCAATAGGATGTTGGGTTACATCTCTAGGTGTGTGGAGTTTAAGTCAAAGGAGTCAATGCTAAGATTATATAATTCCTTGGTAAAACCCCACCAAGAATATTGTGTGCAGGTTAGGTCACCATACTTTAAGGACATTACTGCCATGGAAAAATTGCAACGTAGGGCTGTCAGAATGATTCCTGGTCTTAGTGGAATGTCTTATGAGGAGAGGTTAGCTGAGCTGAATATGTTGAGCCTCAAGCAAAGGAAACTAATGGGGGACATGAACCAGGTATATAAGATTCTAACAGGTCTGGATGCTGTTCAGCCAAATGGCTATTTCAATATTAGTTCATAGGTGTAAATTAGCGGGAGAACATTTTAAACATGATTTGAGAAAGAACTTCTTTATACAGTATAGCATTTTGTTAGAGTATGGAATAGTTTTCCTGTTAGTGTAGTGCAAGCTAAAACCTTGGATCCCTTAAAATCAGAGCTATATAAGATTTTAACAACTCTGAGCTATTAACTGAGTTCTCTACAAATGGGCTTGGTGGGCCAAATGGCCTTTTTTCATTTGTAAATTTCTTATGTTATATACTATTTTTTCCCACAAAATTCCATTCGTGACAGCTTGAACACCAGTTGTGCAGCAATGGGTAGATTTTTATTTATTTTTTACCAATAAAGGGCACGGTCCAGGGTTATAAGCTTTATGAAGAAATAACCACAACATGGGTTTAAACACACTTAATAACAATGTACAATCACAATGTAATTCCTGCCTTTTCAATGTCCCCTATTGCTCCTATTTATTTCCAGAAGTCTCCCACCTGTTATTACCTCTTAGACACGACTTGATTACATATCAGGTGCTGCCTTGATGCTGATCAGCAATACGGAGGATTAACTCGAGTCGCCCCCAAAATAAACATCGCATGATTCAGCCAATACCGCAGAGTAATAAAATGTTTGCTGAAGGCTCGCCTAGACCTCATATCACACATCGCTGAAGAAAGGTGGTCATGGTTGAGGGAGAACCTGCTTGGTGAATGAAACCTCCTATCAAGAGGAACAGACAGGATCGAGAGAGAGAGAGCCATGATCATTGTTGGGGTCCATCGGCCCCCCACCCTCCTTCCACACATATGCACAGGGCCACAAGTAAAGGAGGTAAGCTGTCCCAGAAATGGGTTATCTGCAATTTCCTGCCATTATTCCTAGCCAATGCACTACAGGGGTACCTTTCATTCTTTTCTGTTTGTTCTCCCTCCCTTTGTTGTGTAGCTGCCTTTCAAATCAGCCTTACAGATAGATTCACACTTACAAAGGATCAGAGCGGTGGCAGGATATAAGACTGCATCCCCTCCAAATTATACACCCACAATCGACACCGAAAATGACTCCTGGTACCACAGAATTTTAAAGCGGAAATAAGTGCTTAAAAACATCTGAGTAGTTTGTTGGAATTCCTTTTCATGTCACTTGTTGAAAGTCGGAAGTTGAAAGTGCAGAGCTGACATCAATGCTGCTGATGAACTGTGATATAAATTGCTGTTGGTGTTGTGCAATATTCAGACATCCGGTTTTATTTGTTATTTAGTATAGAGGCATGCCATATGATTAATATACATGGTTACAAGACAGTGGCACATGTTAAGGCTTTTGAGAAATATAATTATTTTGTGCAATCAGGCATTTGTTAATGGTAATTAAAGATAGATGATGCATAATTATAGGCCGGAGGATTTTATAAATTAGATGACCTCTTTTTGGAGCAGGTTTTGTCATTAATTACCAATAACCCATGTTGCACTTATATAGCCTCAATCCAGCAGTTATGAAAAACTGTTACTTGGTATCTTAAATTGGTTTTGAATTATCGGCTATAGTTAAGTTCCAACTACATGGCAAGTCCTTCTCCAAAATTTGTTCTTAAGTGACAGTTTTTATTATTGTAGCTTAAGTGGCTAAAAATATAGAATCATTGAAATTTGTCCATTAATTTTCTAGTATTTTATGGCTTCTACTACTTTAAAGTGGGCTCTTAAATGTTGGTGTAATTATTCTTCTGCTTCAGATAAAAGTTAATCTGCTCCTTTGGCTGGTGCTACAGCTGCATGTGTAGTCAGTTGCTTTATAATCTCTTACATTCAAGCCTTGAGATGCCAAGGATAATGAAATCTGCTAAGTAAGTAGGATGAAGTTACTACAAATCATGGGGATGTTTTGTGAGGCCAAAATGTATAACCTATTGTTAAAGGTGTGTGAATGGCTTCTCTCTCACTGTGCACAATAACACCACCACAGATGTAGAAAACTTCTTGGATTCCCTCTCGCCAGCTCTCCCTGTAGACCTGACAGCTATGACCCGTGTTTAGAAAAAGGTATGGGAAAGACGGCGATTGCAGTGAACCCCTCTGGTCACAGTAAGAGGCAGCCTGCATTCTCTCTCCCCCTAGTCCTACATTTCTTGCACTGGTGTGGCCTATATGAGGTTAGGCGGAGAAACTGCATCCTTTACAGTAGGCAAGTGTCTGTTTAATTAGTTTTCCATGGTGGAAAAAAAAACAATGAGGCAGACCTGTGTTCACCACAGCACACTGGTTAGACCATGGCCTAACTAAAAGTAAGGAGTGCAGCTCAATTCTTTAAGTCTCTTTGAGCTATATTTATAAATTAATAAACAAGGTTCCGAAGTGTCTAGTACCATGTTGTTATTCCATTGATGACTTGTGACAGATTGAACTGGGCTTTCTTGAGAAAATTATGCATTTATAAGATATATTTATTTCTTTTCCCCCCTTTCCTTTTACTTTTCACTGGAGAACTGAAATTCAGGGGGGGGGGGAGTGTATTATAAGTAAAAAGGACAGCTTTAAAATTCTGTCAGACTCCAGTGTCCTCTTCCGAATCAGTTTATGGCATCAAATAGGGCTCTCCTTCCAAAAAGATATTTTGATGACTTTCCTGTGAGATTTTAGGATTCTGCGAAAGGATGTAAGAGCAGCAAGAAGATGCCCCTACAACTAGCTAGCAAAAAGGTTATTGATAACAGTCTGGGAAAAGACAGATAAAAACCCTCCTCATGTAGGTCACCTGGGGTAAAAGACAACACATGGGAAAGGCCAGTGTTTGAAATTTATCACCCTGCATGGGAGATATGACGTTGCAGATTTGTGTGGGAAAGGTGTTAACATTCAACGAGTAGGATAAGGTTAAGAACCAACATATATATTCTGTGTTACATCCCGTATGCAAACTAGATTAACTCCATCTAGCATGAGTCATATGCTGTATGATGTACAAGATAATCAGTCTCACCAAGACCATAATACTAATTAGCAACATAACAAATAGAAACACATTGGAAATGTCAAAAGAACTAAATCGAATCAAGCATTTCAGGCTAAATATGAATCATATTTGTCCCATACAGTGAGCAAATGTACTGGAAGAAATGTGCTGCAAAGGTCAAATGTTTCTAAATGAAGCATATTCATGCTGTCTGCAGCTTTGATTTCTGTCCCCAACAAAAACTAATCTGAGCCTTGGTCTCTCTATGTCATTTAGAATGTTGCTGAGACCATAATCAATGCATTATGCTCTCATAAATATTACTTTGCTAATCAGAATCATGTCTTATGACATGTGTTGAGATCCCCAGTGTAGGGTTGGGGATCGCCAGAAAGGCAGGGGAAAGGAAGAGGGGAAGACAAGACAAGCGGGGAATAAGGGAAAGGGAACACGGAAAACAAAAGGGATCTTTTTTTATGAGTGAGCCAGGCCAAAACAACAAACAAAACAGCTTACGAACAACCGAAACTAATCAACCCCTAAGTGTAACAAAAAGGAAATGAAATAACACTACTAAATCCTGACCCCCTACCAAAACATACAGTAAACCACGACACGCAAGAAACAAAAAGGCAGTCACTCCTTACACACCTGGTACAGAGACACATACAGCAAACACAGAACGGTACCAAAGGGGCAGGCAAAGAGAGTAGTCGAGAAACAAGCGAGAGATCAAATAAACCAGAAACAAATCCAACCAAAGTGAAAGTACCGAGAGGCGAAGCGAGAAATCAAAATCCAAAAATCAAAACCGTCAAACACAATAATCAGAAACTGATAAGCAAAACAAAATAGATAAGAAATGAGCAGAGCTCCTGAAGTATGTGAACTGCGGCCTTTTCTCCTCAGGACCCAGATATGACGAGCGGCGCATCGGGAGATTCGTGGGCGGAGTCCGGACAGGAAGGCGGAGCCAAGATGCAGCCGGCGAATGGCGACGAGGGAGGGAGGTCCGGAGAACCTGCTGGCTTCCCCTTGAAACTTACGGCACGTAACACATGACATTACATCATAAGTACTTTGAAAACTTTTTTTATTGCTCTTGATAAAACGCCCGGTGGCCTGTACTATGAAGCGGGGTTACAGGCTTATCGGGGTTACTTGACCACCTTTCTTCAGTGTGATATGATGTACCACAGTTTAAATGGACTTCATATTCATTCACATACATTTTACCCAGACTATCTCAAATCCGACAAGTTACCCCAAATAGCCAGTAACCACGCTTCGTAGTACAAGCCCCTGGTGTCAAGATTTAATGCAAAGGAATATCTCTTCAGAAGTTGATATACACAAGGTGCTTGAGCTTTTCAGTCTTGCATTAGAAGAAAAGCATGCATTCAGCTTTCTTTTGATTTCAGTATTAAACGTGCACAGTTCACCTAGTATAGCTCCGTCCATATTAAACAGGCATCCTTTACCTTAGGATTGAACTTGCTCTTGCATACCTCACATTGCCTTTAGTTATCTTTGCTTTGACTACTCAGAGGTAGTCAAGTAGTCATGTCAGAAGTTTTATACTGTAAAACACTTATAAGGGGTGATTAGGTTTAAGTAACCAATGCCCAGTAGTTGTGTTTCTGAGTCAGCTTTGAATCTGGGTCAGTTTTATGTATTTGATTGGATAGCCATATAAAGATTTCTCCTTGAAGCTGAATCTACACTGTCATTTATTCTTATTTTGCACCACATGCAAAATTGCTGACATACTTTTATTTATTCATTTATTTGTTTATTTATTTATTTGTGTGTTTGATTGTCTATTATGGGAGGTATTTTCTGCAAAAAAAAAAATGAAAATGATAAAAAGAAAATACAATCTCCACTTTGCCATTTAGTTTTCAAAGTCTGTGCGCAAAAATCCTGCAAAAATTAAAATTAAAATGAAATAGCACCATTTGCTCTTTCATTTTCCACTCATGTATGAGTCAGATGTGAAAAATTTAAAAATAAAATAGCCCTTTTTGTCTTTTCATTTTCCAATTTGACTTTTCATTTCCTACTTTGCCTTTTCGTTTTGAAGTTCACAACATGCAAATATATGCTAATCGGAGCGGGGTGGTAGGCAGAACTACGGATCACTGCTGCACTTTCTCAGTACTTTTACCGATTCCGTTGTCTTCGTGTTTCTTGGCCATGGTGTCGCCCAAAATAATGGCAAAATCACACGCGGCTTAAGTTACAGTAGTTACTTATCGGCAACTTCCATTTCGTTTAGCTTCTTATTCGTAGCATCTCATTTTGGTGCTTAAGTTTGCTTCTTATTCGCAGCACCGCTAGAAGGGAATGTTTGCGCATGATGCAATTTTTACAAGACATTTTGGAAATACAAAATAATGTATAAATAAAAGGTTTGAGCTATATACTGATTTCTGAAAACTAAATGGCAAAGTGGAGAATGTATTTTCTTTTTATCATTTTCATTTTATTTTTTGGAAATAGTTATCTATCTATCTAGTCTGCCTGTTCATCAATCTGTCTATTTGTTTGTTGGGACAAACACTGAATTTATATAGCTAGGTAAATAGTAGTAATTAATTAATTAAACACAATGAATACTTGTCTGAAGCAGTACTGCCAATTGATAAGTACATTTGTCTAGAGGAATTAAAAATGCAAGTGTTGTTAGTGGGGCAATAATAATAAAGAAGAGAGCTCCATAAAATTTTAATGATGAAAATTTACTAATAAACTGAAATGACCTTAATGTATGACTGCCTATCTATAAAATTTTAAGTATACGAGAAGCCTTATTTATCCCCTTGGAGTAGGACATACTGTAGCTATAACAGTAGATGTAGATTTTCTGCTGCTACTTGTATAGGTATTAAATCTTGATTGTTCCCCACAATTTCACACAATTTAAGGTAAGCAGTTGTCCTAAGCGTTGAATTATGGATGAAGTTGTAGAGAATATGCAGACTCACCAAGAACCGAACTAAAGCCAGGTTTAAGGCCAGAATGAATGCATTATTATTATTTTGCACATACATTGCATATGCACACAATGAAGGTCTGTTGGCTCTATACCTATTTTTTGCAAGTGTTGCAGCTTTTTGATGGATGACCTGGCTTCCAGGTACTGAACATAATACATGGTTCCTCCAATGATGGCATGTCATTCATGTATTGATGTAGAAAACCATCTTCAATCCATGACATTAGGACCACCACCACTGGAAGGAGATTCCTATCATCTGTCTATCTACCTATTGTAAGCTTTTACTCTTTTCCTTCTAGAGTGCAAACTACGGTAGATGATGATTAATTTCTCTGCACTGACACGTTCAAGGACTATGTGGCGTCTCTCTGAAATAAACCTACAGAAACTGGGTTGGTTTTCACACTGCCCTCAGTTATAAATTAAAATGTCTGCAAAACTCAAATCTGCATAGGTTACACAGAGATACATTTATTTCACGCTTCATTAGGAATACACTAATAAATACCAGGAAGCATCTAAAAACTAACAGTGCCGCAGAAATGGGGGAGGCACTTTATGCATCTTCCTTACCTGTTTAGGCTGGTGTGTGTGTTTAGTTGATACCACTGCATGTCAATGGAGAGCAACTATGATAAATGGGCCCAGAGATATTCATTTGGGCGTGCTAAAGTAGGAAAGCCTGCTGTCACCACTTTGTATGAAGCTGGCAAGCAAGCCCAAGCAGAGCAAAGAGTTACTGGGGGAGGGAACAAGCTGCTAACAGGCAGCTATAGAGCAGTGGGGCAAAACACAACTTGAAAGGTGTTCCTTGTTGCCTCTTCCAGGCGTGACAGAAACTTCCCACATGCAAATAAGCACCCGCTTCTGTCTGCAGTTTGTGTCCTTGATCGAGGTCCTCTCTGATTCTCAATTCACACCGTGTGCATACTGTTTTCCTCCCAGGCTGGAAAAAAAAATCACTTTAAAGCAGCGTTGCCTTGTTTGTTTGAAGCAATAGCTTTACCTCAATAATGTGCCAACAACTATTTCTACTTAGGAAAGACAAGGCCACCGCTGTCAAAGTGCTTCTGACGTCTGCACAGCTATGTGCCATAAATGAACCCATCTTGTTTTGTTAGGCTTCCTCGTTTCTGCATAATCCCCCAAGTAACTACTGTACAACTACTCTGGTTTGACAGCCACTGCTTGAAAAGGCCAACAGATGTTCCCCTTCACTCCACAGAAATAATCACCCAGGACTCCCATGTCATACGTTTAATTATTGAATTCTATTGTGTTGTTTTATTCACAACGTTTGCAATCATATATGTACTATATCTTCTTAAGTCCCTGTAGACATTTAATGATTTTTGCATACTTTCTATTCCTTGCTTTTTTTAAGTGAACCTGGGTAATTTAACATAAAAGAGAATGTAATTTTCTTTTGTATACTCATTAATAATTCAATGTGATACTTGTTGATGTGTAAATAAAAACAACAAATGAACTCAACTTGGATACCTGTAAAAAATAAACTAAAATAAACTTGTATCTCACTGATGTGATTATACAGTACTAGATGTAATGCTTTACATTAACTGCTGTTTCACAATGTCTTAGCAGAATATTCAGTGCACCTTCATAATATATTTTTGGAACAAGCAGGTTATAAGTATATCTTAACATCCTAACATATATTACCATCTTTAATATACATTAATAACAAACATTATTATGGTAACAAACATTTTAATAATATAATTGCATCACCTCCCCTAGGTGTAAAATATTACCAAATATTTATACACTCTTACTGAAAATGACATTTTCCAAAATCATTTTAAGCTAGAAATTAAGATAAATCAGCTCTTGTATTTTGTTGCAACAGAAATTCAAGAGAAAATAGTTGAAATTAAAGAAGCCTTGTAGTATGAGTTCTGCACGCCCATCTGATCCTTTGTGAAAGCACCTTTTGCATTTATTACAGCAGTGAGATTTTTTGTCTTTATGAGTTTTTCTCACTCTTTATTACAAAAAAATTAAAGTTCCAACATGCTGCCTGGGGATCTCCTGAGCACTGTGGGGTTTCCTATGGGATTGAGGCCTGTACTCTGACTGGGCCAATGTACTGTAAGACTTAGATCCGTCTTTTCTGAAGTCAATTCCTCATTGACTCTGAATGTGATCTTTGAGTTATGTTGGGTCATGTTGGAAGTGAAATTACAGCGTGTTATGTTCCAGAATACCTTTGGACTCATCCTTAGCCTATAATTCCATTTATTTTGACTAGAGAACATGTCCCAGCTAAAGAAAAGCGCCCCCAACGTATGATGCTGCCACTGCCATGATTCTCAGTAAGTCTGGTGTTCTTTGGATGGTGAGCTGTGTTACCTTTGAGCCAAATATACGGTATATCTTATAATTTAAAAAAAATCCCACATGGTTTGGGGTCCTGAATGACAAGCATTAGTCTTGTCTTTTCATCAGCTATGGAGGGTCATCCTGATCTTGGCAATATCCCTGTGGTACCTCATTTTTTCCCTGCTATTTAGGAACCTTCACAGTGCTCCATGGTAAACCCAATGCCTTTGATTCTACTTCATATTACTCTCCTGACTAATACCCTTCAACAATGTCATCCCATACATCAGGGCTATTCAAATCACGGTCTTCAATGGCCGAGCACTGCTGTTTTTCCAGCTTCCCTTTACCTGAGAGCCAGTTGTGAAGCCTCTGGCTAATTAGAGGCAGAAATGATTACGCTAACTACCTGGGAGACTTGAAAACAAGGCCTGGATTTGGAATCGAGGGCCAGATTTGAATAGGGGGGCCATAGATGTTCTGTCAGATAAATGCAGGCCATCGCTATCCTAGCAGAATGCAACCCGAATAGTTTCAAGCAAGTCATACAAGAACAGCTGATTTTTATTTAAGGGTTAATCAGAATCACTTTCATTGGTGGCAGGTGGATGCTGCTTCTTTGGACATGATTTTGAATCACAATCAGAAGGTATCTTGAACAATTATGCTAAATACAATGCTATACAAACAGTAACAGAAAAGGCGAAATTATAAAACTGTTTTGCAAAACAGTTTCAGTACATTCTAGAATAAAAATGCTATGGAATGAGGCATCTGATATGTTTTGTGTCTGAAAAACACTCCCGGTTCATCTATAATATATTCTATTAAGGACCTTTTGTGTCTGTAAAACGACAGTCCCTAGGGGATGAGCACAAAAATATCTGGAATGCATACCATATGAAATGTTCCTTTCCAACTCAATTCCTATGGCAGCTCACCCTGGACCATATGTTAGGGAAAATTAAAATTGAAATCTATCAAATATGTTGACTTTTAAAGTCACAGCCATGACCTGAAAATGAAATAAATGTTTTAATCATGTTTGCTTCTAACACAGAGGTGGTAAAGGTCAAATTAACTCAATATCTCTGAAGCGAAGATATAATGTGTATGATATACGTATATAAAATAATGCATCGATATTGTAACGTCTGTGCCATTAACAACCTTCATGTGCCTGATCATTCTGGCAGCAAATGTAAGGTCTGCGGATGGCCCACTTTATTTTAATACTTGTCTCTGAGCATTTCATATGGCAGCATTACTACCTGCATGATTAATTCAAGGTGTTGTGCAAACAAGGGCACTCAGTCAAGAAGTACAGCACCAACACTTACAAAAGTACATACAGCCAACTAAATTATAGCAACCAACACATACTACAGAGCATACAGTACCCATACTGTACATAATAATGCAGAAAGAAGGATAAATCATCACTATCACGATTAATGAAGATGGTTATTTATCCAGCTGATGCAGTATCATACCATTTTAAAATTACCTAACTAATTCCAGATATTGGTCTTGTGTACAAGGTTTTAGGCACCATGTGAACTATGAATTTATCCTCCCTCCCAGCTAATGGCTGAAAAGCATGCTAAGCTTTCAACAGACTCTGTATTCCCAAAGTCCAAGAAGTACACAGTCTTGCTTTGCCAGGAGGCTCCAAAACAGTACATTATGGGGAAAACAGGTATGACTCATTGTACATCCAGCAGCCGCATGTACATTCTGGTGACCACTAAAGAAAAGAACAAAAAATAATCCGCTTTCTAAGGTATTAGGCTACTACTAGCCAACAGCTTCTGGCACATAGTTGCTGGAACTATACAGGATATGAACAATAACTCATCTACAAGGTAATCCATGATATGTTCCAGAATCTCTCATCTGCATCGCACCAGCAGAATTTATCCTAACAATCACCCCCCCACCCCCACACAAAGTCACTGGCACTCCATAGCAGCCAAAACAATAGCCTGCGGGATACAGCACATTTATGCAGGGCCCTGAGCACGACAGGCCAGTCATTGATTAATTACCAATAAAAAACGCACCTATATGGAGGTTTACATTTATACTTTGCCTTTTTTCCTCATCTACTCAATGCTTACTTTGTTTCATAAGTTACTTCTAATATTGTTTTTTTTTTGTATTTATTTTCTTTAGATTTGAAAATATTCAGATGAATAAATTCCCAAGGGGGACTCACAATATATTTATCACACCAGAAAAATCAAGAAAAAAAAAAAAACACAATGGACATGACAAAAAAATGTGCGATATCTGTCTCCCTCATTTCGTTGTTTGTGTGCTTATTAACAAGGAGGATGACATGCTTCCAAACCAGTGAACACCTGCTTGCCTAAAGCTCTGCCAAACAAGTGGGGGGCAGGCGGCGGCCGAACCTGAGGCCAGATCTATCAAGTGTCTGTGGAAATTTTAAGATGTGTAAAAGACGTGATTCTCTGCTGCGTGGACTATCTGAAGGATATTTACTGTTCTTCTGAAATGCTTATTGTGCCTATTAATAGTGTCATTAAACTGCCTGGCCGTGTGTTACTTTTCCTCTTCATGCCTGGAAAACTGCACGCATATGAATGCGGGTCAAGGTTCAGCTGTAAACCAGAAAAATTGCACCTCTGCTTGGATTGAGCCGCTGTAAGCTCCTTGTCTAATTAGATGATTTATAAAGGTTTGGGGACGTCTGCACTACACTGGATAGCACTGTGTCTTCACACCTTCAGTGCTGAGCTTTGAGTCCTGCATCTTCTCTCCGTGTGCCATGGATTTTCTCCAGGTGCTCCTGCAGTCTAAAAGCAGGGGCTACAGAAAAATGATCCCTCTAAGTTTCCTATTGTGTTTGAGTATATGCATCCTACCCAGGCTGCTCCCTTGCCTCATGCCTTGTGCTTTGTGGGATAGGCTATAGGATACTTTCTGTATTGTTTTCTCTAATGATGTTGTAATGTATCACAACACATCCATGTAAAGTGCCTTGGGACAAATGAAAGGCACTATATACTGTAAAAGTAAACTGAATTGAATTGAATCCAGTACCCTGTACTGAGTTGACACATGGATTGTACTAAAGTACTTCAATGGAGGTATACAGGTATAATCAATTTATACAATGATGTTCTAATGAATTATCACATCGCGTATCACTTTTTTTCTTACCGTTTGCCATATTTTGCATCCAGTGCAAAGCAGCGCCAGACGTGATGTAAGTGTATGATAGCATTTTATTAATTTTGTTACAGTGAAAAGGCAAGTTGTTCCCACTGTGGTCACTTACAATGAAACAGACAGCCAAATATCTGATTTCCCCTTACTTAGTTGGACATTAAGTAGTAATATCCTATTATATTTGCCTTTCCTGAAGCAGACAGCGAGCTACATCCTTGTGTTCACGTTGCCATCATCAGCCACACGAGCTAAAGTTCCAGGATAGGCTGGTTAAGTAAAAATGAAATTACACACAGAAGCATGTTTTTGCTTTGTTCAGTAAAATTTTTATGTAACTATCTATTCACTCACAAACATAAATAGTAGTTTGATAAAAAAAATAACCAAAAAAATACTTATCTATTTAAATTCTTTTCCCAGAAACATATCAGTCACTTTTTGCCCGCTCCCACTAAATTGCCGTGGATCCCGTGGGAATGCAGTCCCTTTCCTCAGTAGGGTAACGTTCTTTCCTACTACCTTTTAAATCCGCTATTATAATAGCCATTCGCCAAGGTGCAAGCTCGCCTGCCTCTGAAAGGCACGCTCTGATTGGTTTATACAGTACCATGTTACACCCCAAACACATCCATGACTATTGGGTCATGTGTATGGCACAGCAACAGTAAATAAGATGCACTAATTGAGAGAGATCTGAAAGTGGACGCAGCAGCATGCTAGCACGTGTTAGCAGTAACTGGTACAGGATAATGGGCAACAGTGCCAGCCTTATAATGACCCGCTCTCTATCTAACTTGTACTACAGTATGTGTTCAGCAATGAATAGGTGATGGACAACTACAATACTGAGATACACCCAAACTGACTTCCCGGGCCCGAATGTGAATGTATGTCAATGCAAGGCTATCGATTATACCTCCATATCCATTTGCATTATTGTTTCTACATGTAGCATAGTTATATAACAGTTATGCGTAACAACAAAAACAACAGAACATATGTTGTCATTATGTCAGGTTGTGCCCAGATTCATAATATTGCAGCATGTATTATATAGTATTATAGAATTCTCGTTGCCTGACACATCTGAAGGATTTCGAATGATATAACATTAAATGACAGACCATTACATTTACATGGATTTATTTCCAGTCCATCTTTCAATATTTCTTCAAAAATCAAACTGCTTATTTCCATTTCTCTCTCTTCAAAACAAAATGTCTCAGTGGCCTTGTTAGCTCAGGGTGATTAGAGGACTTTTCATTTTTGAGAGAGCAATCAAAATTTGTCAGTGATTTTCCACAGGCATCCATACTGAAACCCATATTCATGCCGGATTAAGTTGATAAAATGATTTAAACTGTATCAAACCAATATTACACTGAGCGAATAGCAGCACTTCTCATGTTATCAAATATTGTCCGTTATGTTCAGTAAATGTTTAAGGTCAGCTCCCTGACCTTCTAAAACCTTGCATTTCAATTCCCAAGTTTAACTCTATATTTTCGATTATTATCCCTGTCAAGGATGCACAGCAGTTATATAATATTAAATATGGATGCTTGTTCAATTAAACAATACTTAACTAACACTAGAACAAAGCAAAGCGTTAACCAGTTTTATACGTAATTAATCCTGTGCATTTCTTTAAATAGCTCTTATTTTAGTTAACTATTTTAAACCTTTAAACTCTTTGAGTACTTCTTTCATCTGATATATGCAGAAAAAATACGCAAAAGTTGATAGGAATTTGCCTCCCTCAATAGCGTGGAGCCTCCATCAAGCACACACTAGTACATTTCTCACATCAAAAACTGGTATATAAAACAAAACTACTACAGGAGCAGTGCTAAACCTTGATATTGTTATTTTTTCCTTCATTTACTATGTCAAATGCAAGCAGCCTGTAAGAATTTTTGCATTTTTTGAGTACAATAGGTAAATAAATCCCTCAAGCTGTTGACACCTTCCTGAAACGTGTGGGATTGGGCTTGTTTGAAAGATAACAACAAAAAAAGTGAATGCGAATTCAAATGTGTATCTTTCCTGTCACAAATGATGGATATTCAGACCACTGCACAAATGCCATTTGCTGAAGTTGCCATGCTGGGAACCATTGATAAAGAGGCATAATTTTATGGAAGAAATTGGATATGGATTAATTTTATATGCTATTTATTGCAAATAAGGTTCACACATTTTGCTTCTTAATATTTCCATATTCCTTGCCCCTAGAATATTTGTAGTCTTATTTCAAGTACAAAGTAACACAACTGACAAAAAATGAAAATTGCTAATTACCGTAAAAAAAATAATAATTGTGAAATGTTTCTATCATGAATGAAAATTGCGTGTGCCTTTGTAGCATGTCTGACAAACACTGGCTTGATGAAACGGGAAAGTTATATATTTTCCATATTAGTATTTAATCACAGAAAAAGCCCTTAGAGTTTATAAGAAAGCTTTCCATTGTTGAATAAGTTTAATGTGGTAGTCTACATGTTTATCTGGATGTTTCGCTGAATCATATGGAAATGAGGTATTAACACAGAAAGCAGTTACCAATTCTTTAATTAACAGGTTAGAAAGGTTCCTGGCTTTAAATGTTAAACAAGTGAGGCAATTTCTGAAAATCAATTTGTGGACTCATTTCCATTTTTATGCTTATTTTTCCAACGTCTTGTTTATTTAATTGGTGATCCAAGCTTTTGGAGACTGAACTGCATACCTGGCAGTTACATCAGCTGAAAATGAAAATGATCTTGTTGTTTCAGAGAACAATATATGATTATACCAGTGTTAAAGCTAAGAGTCACTCCAGTTATGGTATAGGGGGGGGGGCATTTTAAGGACTAACATGTGATAGAATAAGATTTACACATATTTTCTGGTGATACATCTTAGAGTCAGGGTAATTAAAACAACAGTTTATTATCAGAAGGACATTTATACAGGGTAGTATTCAATGCACAAATTTTATTATATATACAAATAAATAAAATAAAATCACTTTTATATAAGCATTTTATGATAATGTTAAGTATTATTTAACTGGTGGATCCTTATCTTAATGTGTACTGGCAGAGAGGCCAAGAGCAGGATGTCAGTTCGTAGACGGTTCAGCTGCCTTATAGAATCATAAATATCAGAGACAGATAACAATCTTTCCAGATGATTCAGGATCATTCACACTGTGAATCACATCTGAAATTCTGTATACCTGTTATATGGGACGAAACAACTGCTGCAGACAGCTGTCTGACTCACCCAAAAATGTCATTGGGGTCTGACAGTGTGAGGCATCATGGAAGATGGAGAAGTCTGTCTTTGTGCTCCTCAGACATTTAAAAGCAGTGGCCTTGTTAACTGGGACATTGTGATCCTGGGGAAACATAATATAGCATTTATCAGAAAAGTACGTTTAGGGTGACAGGCCGTACCAACATGGACCTTGCACTGTGATCAAAAGCATGGATCTTTAAATAAAAAATGTGTATACACAGAGACACAGACACAGAAACATATGGAGAGAGCGAGAGCTATTTGAGTTCTTGCCGAACCTTTATTAGAATAGAACCATATTTAGTATGAATCCAGAAATGAAAAAGATATGCCAAATGGTATGAATAGTTTGTGATACAATTACCTTTAGACCAAGATTGATTTTTTACATCATGCTTAAACATGACCTTCCCATTGTTTAAGGTATTACAGAATCATCAGCATTGTTTACGTTCTCCATTTTCAAATCCCCTGTTTTAATTTAAGTTCTTTTTTTTATGCTGTAAGAATCAAAACTCTTAACTCCAAAGCTCAGATGTAATGCATAATAATCAGAATGGAAGTTCATGCGAGGCAAGGCCTGTTTATAGATAACCTTAATGCTGAAAGTGTAATAAATTACTGAGATATGTATATATGTAAATATGTGTGTCTCTCTCTCTCTCTCTCTC
>JAABNX020000047.1:14903029-14914365 GCA_015163995.2 Mormyrus lacerda | reverse complement strand
GACAGGACAGGTGTCCCCCCCCCCCCCAAAAAAAAAAAATAAAATAAAAAATATGGAGATCAAGATGGGGTTGATGAAGAGAAGCATTCCCATGTGCTTGTGCAAATGGTAAATAATGCATGTTTATTCCTTAGGGCCAAATTCCAGCTGTTCTCTTGGGAGACAGGAGTTCGGATGACGACAGAGAGCATAAGTCTCTTCATAGGTGATATCCAACAGAGGAGGAAGCTTGGGATGATGGCAGATATTGGGTTCAGCAGGCTGCAAGAGACAGGTTTCAATATGAAGACATATTCCATGCCTGGAAGGGAACAGCAGCTAGTAAGTAACAAGGTTTAATAGCTACAAAGGGACTAATGCACTTAGGACTAAGTTTGACTGATGTCCCACATCAATATACACACATTCTGGCAGTTCATCATTTTCTAATAAATCCCATTCATGAAAGGAATGGAGGACTGAAGGAATATTTGCAAAACTGTGTGATATGACCAGGTATTCAGAGTGCAGAATTTCAGGGTGTAATCACAAGCTGTCTGATCTCCCTGCTGCAGTTCACATAATCGATTACCCAAATTTCATCTTGTAGCTCAATAGTCAAAGTGCATGAAATTCTCATTCTGAGTTCAGAGCAGTATTTTCTGATGCCAATGTGCTGCGGCCTACTGAAGGAATCTGCCCGTAAGCAAAGAGATAACAAAGTGAATCTTGTCCATATCAAACTGAAAACACTCCAGATGGTGGGCTTTATACCATGACCCTAAGACCAAAAAGCCCTTTGCACTTATCTCAGTGCCTGTTATACCTCGCCAGTCTTGCAACAATGCTAAAGGACACAGGATTGACAAGCACCTTGACAAAAAAATTCTGAAGTACTTAACTACAAGAATGAGAATCTTCTAGAATTTGACATCAACTGTGACATTTCCTGTACAAGAAGTATATTCGCACCTTTGAATACTAATACTGGAGAAGACTTTTAAGTATACTGTGCACCACAAGGAGAACAAATTAATGGATTCTTTATCAAATGAAGTCTGATTTTACAACCCCATTTCCAAAAAGGTTGGGACTCTGTGTATTAAGTAAATAAAAACAAAACTCAACAATATGCAAATTATATAAACCCATATATAATTGAAAATAGAAAATAAAACATATTAAATGTTGAAACTGAGAAATTTTATTATGACGAATAAATACTCAATTTAAATTTGATGCCAGCTGTCATGCCCTGCTCGTCCGCTCCTCCCGTGTGCCACGCCCCCTCGTTAACCTCGTGTGAATTCCCCATGTTCACCAGCTGTTTCCTGTTGCTGTCATTAGTTCAGTGTATTTAGTCACTTTTCAGTTTGTTTCCCCAGTCTGGTCATTGTGCGTGTTGCCCTTAGAGTCTCCCCACGAATAAAGCCCCTTTGGTCATATGACTTCTGTCGCCTGCTTCCCAGTGGATTGTGACATCAGCAACATGTTTCAAAAATGTTGGAACAAGAGCATGTTTACCATTGTGTTGCATCATCTCTTCTCTTAACAGCACTCTGTAAACGTTTGGGAAATGAAATTGTGTTTGCTATTTTTCATTTACATTACCTTTTATTACTTTGCTTTATTGGTATCGGTGGTACAAAAAAGGAAGCAGTCTTATCAGTTAAATTACAAAAAAAAATCTTTTTGAGTTTTTTCGCTCAATTGACTTACCATTATTACCATTAATAAATAAGTGAGGAGTCTGCATATCTTAAAGACACTTCAAAATAGTTGATCTTTTGTTTGGCTTCACATTTGTATTGCGTCTCGTTAAGCTGTGAAAAGTGTTTTGGCCATTTGACTCAGTGTGAATATGCTGATATGGAATAGAAGTACAAGGAATGTATTTTTATATTTTATAAATAAAAAATATACTTTGTGTGATTGCTGTATTTTGTAGTTTGTTTTGATGCACTTACAAATAGGGTATTTTGTATCAAAATATATTTTTATTTATTTTTGATTTATATATGCCTGCAGGTACATATCTAATTAATAAAAATATACCTATAGGAACAAAGTGATGTTTTTTTTCCAACACAATACTTCTCAAAAAAGGTATAAAATTTATTTCCGTTCACTTATATTTAGCCCAGACTACCCTATATCTGATAAGTAATCCGGCTAAGCAAACAAATCCTGCTTTGTTCTTGGTAGCTGTACTTCTCTGCTTCTACAGTAAGTCTGTCTCCTTTATCCCCAACCCCCATGCTTACCTACTTCCTACAGGGTAATGTGGCATTATGTGTGTATAAAACTGTCAATATAATAAGATATAACTAAGGAACTACAGCTCAAAAAGGGGATACATGCCTCTTTTGTCAGATTGGCAGATGCAAGCATTGCTCTAAATACAAGTTCTTCCTTGGTATCTGTTGATTGAAATTGTTTTATGAATCCAATCAACAACTTTGACTACTGGGCAGTCCTCATATTTCTAAAGAAGTATACTTCCTATAAATTCATACATTTGCCTTTTGCCAGCCTATGTTCGGGATGCCAATTTGGTCTCAGTCTTTAAATCTTGGCTGAAGACCTATTACTTCAGTTTAGTTTGCCCACAACCTAACATACCGTAACTATAGCTGCTGGTGCTGCTGCACATGTCATTTTTATCTACTTTGCTTGTCCATTTATATGTCAATGCATGTTCCGACCATCCATGCTCTCTGCCTTCCCACATGTCCGGATAATTCCCGGGGCTAGAGTCCTGGTTCAGTCGTGAATGGCACCTAAACACTGTATCATCGTGGGTGCAGCCTTCAGTGCCACCCTACACAGGCCAATGTGGATAACAGACTCATTGATGGACTTTGTCTTGATCCTTAATCATAGCATATACCTCCCTTTTTAGCAAGCATGTCCCTTTCTGTGTTCAGTAATGTTAGTCTGCCCAGGGGGGTTGGGCAGCCAGTTGACTTTGGACCCCCTGAGGTTTTTCTTGTCCTTACTCTGGAGTTTCTGGTTCCTCGATCTCCTCCGTTGTCATTTGGCTTTCTTTATTTAATTACTTTCCTTCCTATGTCCCATTCTGTATTATTCTCTCTAATGATATTGTAATGTATCACAACATATCCATGTAAAGCACCTTGAGATTACTCTATTTTGAAAGGCACTATATAAAAATAAATTGAGTTGAATTGAATCATTGATAGAATAAAATATAGACAATATTCAGCTGGTTTTATTTCTCAAGAATATACAGCAGTAAAAGTATGTTCCACATTTCTTTTGCCTCAAGACATTTTATGACAACGACAGTGATGTTAAGAATACATTCTCTTTGTTTTTACACTGCTTGCTATTTTCCATTACATCATTAAAAATGGATTTAGTTCTTGTTTCACCCTGGACCATGTTGTATTCAATTATGGCCAAGAAGTTTCCACAGTGCGTTTTTCTTTTTTTCACAGATAATGCTGCTGTAGTGCTATAAAGGTATAAATGTTATGCCCTGCTTGTGCCGATCCAGCTGTGTGCCACACCCCCCTCGCTCGTGTCATCAGCTGTTTTTAGTTGTGTTAATTAATCTGGTTTATTTTACTCCATATCTGTGTGTTTTGTGTTAGTCTGGTCATTGAGGTCGCTGTGTGTTCCTGAGTGTGTCATCCCTTAATAAATCCCATGCCCACGATTCCCTTTGCCTGCTCCCCTGCTCCAAACGTGACAATAAACTTATTTTACACACAGTACCCCAGATCCTGTGACAATAGCCGATACTATGAATAGTCTGTTTTTGGCCATAAAAATCATGCTACACTGTAATAATTATTGAGATTTATTTAAGATTTAGTTTGACTATGTCATTGTCATTTTGAAGATAATTATAGAGAAAAGTATTCATGTAATCCATAGAAATATGGTTGTGGAAGTTTTATTTGCACAAAAATGTAACAATGAATAAAATTATTCTCAATGTTTGCACAATGCAGTTCCTTGAACACCATCCAACATATGCTCACTTTTCTCCACATGTGTGTTTTCCTTTGAGGTATCCATAGTTATATGGGCATCAATTGATATACATTGAATGCTGTATAATGATTGTTAAAATAACCTCAATTCTTCATTTGTTTTGGTGAGAAATGATGAAGTATCAGAGAAACAAAGCTGCTCTGTTTAAAGCTGGAAGCTTCTTTCCAAGTATGAGTTTTTCAGCTTTTTTGTTCTTGGCCTTTTTGACAGTAATGGGAAGAGTGAGATGCCTCATTTTAAGGTTGACCTTCATTTCTGACACCTGCACCAAGATTCTCAAAGTAACCCACACTCATGCAGGTCCAACAGTAGAGTCTAGTTAGACATGTAGATTTAGCATATGGCTTTATTTTAAGGCAGAAATGTTGAATGTTTAACAGTGAACTGTCTGTTTGAACGCAGGCAGCCCCCTACTTTATAAAGTCACTCTGAGCAAAGCTGTGAAACTGAGCTGAGTGTTTCATCCCATGAATCCACGTCGAATATTATGGATGGAAATTGAAACCTGATGCACATTCTTCACCTGACCTTAGTGAGTAGTGGGTGGTGCTCAGAATGAGCTATATTAATCTTAACTTGATTTTCATCTCATATACCTACTTTGTGTAAAGGTGTCCTAAAATGCTTCCTAAGATAGCAAAGGTTGTGGTGCCCTGCATGTGCATTAATGTGAAGTCTGCTCATAAAGTGTGATGTTCAAGCAATTGAAAGACACTGCTGAGAAAGATCTAAGAACCATTACAGAGGAGATTCTCTAATAAAATATGTAACCATTATGTTAGTGTCACGCCCAGCTCCGTACGATCCTCCTGTGTGCCACGCCCCCTCATTACCTAGTGTTCATACCTGATTGTTTTCATCTGTGCCTTGTTCAGTTTGCTTTGTCCTGTGTATATTAGTCCGCGTCTCCCCCTGTTTCTCAGATCCGTCATTGTATTGTCGCTGATGTTTGTCATCGTTTGCTACCCTGTCTGGCGAAATAAACCCCGTCTTACCTGTACTCACGGCTGGATTTGCCTGCTTACCCACTTGCTCGCCCGCCCGATCGTGACAGTTAGCATTAGCAACATCATGTTTTATTTGAAATAATAAGATAAGAAAGACTGAAGAATTTAAACCAGAAACACAAAACATTTTGTCCATTATATTTCAAACATACATGCTGAGGTCTTTCTCATAATTAGCTACCTCTATTTCAGTGGAACCCATAAAATATCTGTACTTTATATTTCTGCTCCCTGCATGGATTACCTTATATTTATCCATCCATCCATGTTCCAAACCGCTTAATCCAATTAGGTCGCGGGGAGTCCGGAGCCTATCCCGGAAGCAACGGGCACGAGGCAGGGAACAACCCTGGACAGGGGGCCAGCCCATCACAGGGCACACTCACACACCATTCACACACACATGCACACCTATGGGCAATTTATCAACTCTACTTAGCCTCAGCATGTCTTTGGACTGTGGGGGGAAACTGGAGTACCCAGAGGAAACCCCATGACGAAACGGGGAGAACATGCAAACTCCACACACATGTAACCCAGGCGGAGACTTGAACCCGGGCCCCAGAGGTGTGAGGCAACAGTGCTAACCCAGAGATAACGATTTCTGGAATAGTAAAGTTAAAGATTGGCTAATAATATCCCTCATCGCTTTTAAAACTGTCAGAGACAGAATTAAAAAAATGCCAACTCCCCTTTTTCGCAAACCGAATTACAAGGCTACGCAACCATGTGTTTTCATGGTTTCAGAATCACCAAAAATGTGTCATTTCCTAAAAATCACACCCGTATAAATGAAGCATCAGATGTTACAGAAATCCAGCCACACTGAAATTTTTTATTTATTTTTTTTATTTCTTTTGGATTTCCTGGGCAGTGTTTAATATCCTGCAGTATATTTAGCATGTCTTTAGTCTACAGTCGCAGCTCCAGTTCACTTTAACAGCACCCATGAATTTATCCAAAGAACCAAGCATTTACCTCACCTTTTAAACATCCTTCTTTTGAGCAAAGACAAACACTGTAGAAGGACCAAATGTACTACGGACAGCCAGGCTGAATATGTGGATGAGGTGAATGAGTTGGGTGTGACTTCAAGGACCAAAATTTCTGTAGAGTGATTTCTGACTGCCGAGAGGAAGACATGCAGAAGCTGGTCTGATGTGAAGCAGAAATTGCATGGCTGAGGCAGGAAAACTGTATCTGTAAATGCCCTGTATCTGTAAATGTCCTGTATCTGTAAATGTCCTGTATCTGTAAATGTCCTGCTGAGCAAGTAGCAAGAGCGCTGCACCCTGCCAGGAATCTAGAACCTTTTTGAATGACGAAAATTGACTATGATTATTTTGTACTAAGGTTGTTTTTTTTTCTGAAATGACTAATTTGTGCAAGTGTGAGTGTGAAGGGCGGGGCAAAGTAATGTGGGAACTGGTGAGTGGTGATAGAAGCATATTTTAGAAATGGTGTGGAGAAAGAGTATGAATAAGTTCTTAAACAGAAAAAAAATACATTTGAACATAATCCCCTACAAGAGTTTGAAAAATAAATTGCTGAGATCAGTCGGTCACTGACTATAACACTATACGCTTTTCAGCAATACTTAATCTACTGGGACATGAATCTGTCCAGTTAGTGTGGTTCAGGTCGCAGTGCAGTCTGTTCTCTGGGTGATGTAATGTGTATTGATGATCCGACTTTAAGGGAGCCTATGTTATTGACATTTAGACACATGTGCCTTAAATTTCTGTGTAATGGATTCAGCATGAGCTTTCTCCACTGGTCCTCTCTTCATGTCTGCTATAATACGGCCAGTACACAGAATTCCATTTCCATATAAAATGATAGCCTCTTGAAGGATGAGAATCTCCCCCGACACACACCCCTTTCAATTTGTTTTTCTTTCAGGTTTTCCAAAATTGAAAAAGAATGCATTTGTGTTCCCTGGCAGCACCTGCTTTTAATTTCAGGACTTAAAAAAAATCCTCATCAAATGAAAAAGTAACAATTGTATTGATTCAGACACGCTGGCCACACTGATCAAGTCCTCTGGAACCTTCTCTGTCTCCCTGTTCAGCCTAGTCTACTTCTATTTTCCCTGATACAAATTGTGTATTTGCTCTGTTTTTTATTTTTTAAGATAAATACTTAACTGCTATGAAGTTCAACATTTTAAGATGTAAATACAATGTCAAAGCAACTTACTTAACGTGATATTTATAACATGTATTTAAGAAACTGTTTTCTAGTATGTTTTCGAAAGCATACAAAAGAATTGATTGACGCATGATAATCAGGTTCCTAGTTCCATAAACAAAGTCATACTCGATGATTGGAAATCCAGCTCAACTACTGTATGGCTCCTCCATGCGATCTTTCTCTCTCCATTAAATGCCAACAGCCTTTGAAATATAAGGTAAATAGCGAAGATGAATCTTTTCTTCCAAAAACAGGAAAGTTGAATGAATGGTAAAATATGATTCTGTACAAGATTCTTTCAATGGGAAGAATCGGCTAAGAAAAACACAGCAACAACAGTAAAGTAAGGAACCATCATCATTTAAACATATCCACTCTTCTGTTGAGGTTTTAAAAGTAGGTGATCTATAAAGAAGGTGGGCTCACATGTGCCATAGACTGCCATAACAATTATTTTGTCAGCCCTAGATATGTAAAATCTGTTTTTGTCATTACATTGCATCATATCTGAAAATAAAGATTATTTTGCTTCCAGATTCATAAAAAAGTTACATTGAAAACAATTGTTTAACAAAATACACCCCACTGTGTGAATTCATTGTGTCTTGTTACAGATTTCTCCAGTATATCAGTTGTCATAATTTGTTGTGGTGCATATCTAGCAAAATTATTGCATTGAAAAACAACTCTGAGAATCAATTTGCCATTTGGAGAAAAAGTCTATTAAAGTTTCATTTGGTTTGTAACTAAAATATTAACCTTGTCGTAAGCTATATAAAAGTCTGAGTCGTGAAATCTCAGTGGTACAGCATGAACATTTAATTACAGTTGCCAGATGCTTCCATTCCCTCTTAACTGTGAATTTCAGTACATTAATTAGTTCATATTGTATTTTTGTAAATAAAACAATTTTAATTTGCAAGCAGGTGCTTTTGAAACAAAGACCAGGATTATTTTAAAATCCTGTTAATAAGTTTTGCAATATTTTATAATGGCTATAAAATTCGATTTGCACAGCACTCTGTTTGTCTTTCCATCATAAATGTGAAGACAGACATAAAAATAAACAATTTATCATCTAGTATGCATGATATCTTTACATTTTACTGAGTGGGAGTGTTATTGAAACCTGATGTATTATTTGGCTTAGGTTATGTGTGATGAGATCCAGTACTTATTTTGAAGATGAAAGGAAGACTGAGAATCATTCGTAAGAGCTGGAGTTGAAGAAGATGTTTAAGACGTGAACTACACACACGGACACTTTAATCCCGTGAGTACTTCTGTCTTCTAGTCTTCTGGCTGCATTTTATGTTAGCTCAAACACCAAACCAAGAGGCCAGAATACCAAGATTATGTGAGTGAACATGACTGAACCCAAACAAGAACTTGTTTAGATTTACATGAGTAAGCTTACATGGGTTAGTAAATAAACTAAGGTGTGAATAACTGCTGAGTGACATCTCATGGCAGTGGGTGTAGCCACAGAGGATGACTATACCTGAAATGAAATGAAAATGAAATGAAAGTCACATGTAATTTACTGTATGAAGTGGGATATGGACTGGATGTGAAAAAACCTCATTTAATGTTTGTCAATTGTCATTGCCAAAAATATATTCATGCACAGTTTAACTTGATCATAATCGGTTCAGCCTGAGCAAAGATTTGCTTAAAAATTATACTGGTATTTTAGGACTTAATGTTGTTCCGGCTTTCGAAGTGCATATAAACTGAACAACTATATAAAAATGCTATTTTATTCAGAGCTTCTAAAGAGTCAAGAACAGAAAGAACTCACAAAGTGTAGACAAGTAAACAAGTCATATATTTATTAATATACCCTGTCGTTAAACTAGATATTCACCAGAAACTGCTCAATTCTTTGGAGGCACAAACAAACACACACACACACACACATACCCACACACACACACACACACACACACAGTACCAGACATAAATAGAGATGATTTGTAGGAGTTTGACCGGAGAGTGAAGGAAAAGCAGCAATTTGGATTCAATGTTTTATCAAGAAAACAAATTGATTTTTACTTAGCAATAGGCTATATGCACGGGGGATGCTGAGGTATTTCCAGTAAAATCTCAGCCAGCTTAATCACTTCCGCTATCCATACATTTGATAGATAGATAGATAGATAGATAGATAGTCTTTATTGCCATTTGCACAGGGGCAGTACTGTACAAGTACCCTGAAATTCTTGTGTGTAGCTCATAGAGATAGCTTTCAAGATGGAAAGAGAAAGCAAGAAGTGAACAATAATAATAATAAAAATAATACAAATAAAAAATACACTATAAAAAGAAAGGACCCTCTAGATCAGGGGTGCCCAATACATCGATCGCGACCGACCAGTAGACTGCAAAGTCAGTGCAGTTAGATCGCGCAACATTCAAAAAAATGTTTTAGATGTTAGTCTCTATCATCTGTCAACCCCTATGGCATTCGCCACTTGATTGACGTAACGGGGGGCCAGTCCGCTTTTGCTTAAAACTTTGTTATATTAAATTACCGAAACAAAATGCGTATGTATTGCGATCTGATGCAAAACTCCAGCAAGCAATGAAAGTGTCCCAGCTAGCCTTCCAATTTATATATACTAAAGGCATATAAAAAATGAGTGGGGGAGCCGGGCAAAGTAATAAAGCATGAATGTATTGAATTGTATTGTGCTGTGAGTCTATAATCAATGTGTGTGTCTATGTATGTGTATATATTGCGTACACACACACATATATACATACATACAGTATATGTATATATACTGTACAGTACTGTGCAAAAGTCTTAGGCAGTCGAAAGTGTACTTTGGCTTAGAACAAAAAACACAATTTAACATTAGAACATATGGAAATTAAGAGCAACACAATAAAACCTAGTAATAATTTCTTCTGTTTTCTAAAAAGTTACTGAACACTGTTTCAGTTCCCAAACATCTCCTCCGGGGCACCTCAGCCATTACATGATTTTGTTAAATTTCACCAACAGCTCAATTAATTAAATAAATTGGTTTAAAAAGTCAGTGATAGATCGACTAGCTGTATGATGAGTGCTAGTGGCCAAGTCAAAAAATACATGGTTGTACTGGATGGTTGCTGCAAATACTGGGGTTATTTTAGCAGAGGTTCTGAAATGGCTACACTGACACACTTTGACAGGCATAATATTATAGTTTTACACCAAGACAAGGATAATTTAAACATCATTTTCTTTGCCTGCCTAAGACTTTGGCACAGTACTATATGAGCACATACCCCTGATTTTGAGTCCTTTTTTTATAGTGTATTTTTTATTTGTATTCTATCTATCTATCTATCTATCTATCTATCTATCTATCTATCTATCTATCTATCTATCTATCAAATATATGGATAGCGGAAGTGATTAAGCTGTCTGAGATTTTACCGGAAACACAGCAGCACCCCTTGTGCATATACTGTAGCCTATTGCTGACTTTACAGTACAACAGTGATGGATTGATTTTTAAAAAAAAAAAAAAAAAAAAAACCTGTTTCAGAAATCCTTTTCATTTCTACAAAGACAGCTATGGAGGCTACAAAGTGCTCTTCACTACCTCTGATCCCCACATCTTGTAATTTTAGGATTGACAAATAAATCTGCAATGTGCTACAGCTCGATTTTAAGGGTGCAAACTGTCTTCCAGCACAGCCTGAGCATTGCCCCCGGTAAAACTGTGGCTAGACATGTCATCAGGCAGTTTGGTTGTTTTCATTTATTTATATAAATATATATTTATGTATTTTAAATCAGAATATGTGCCAAGGAATGGTACGGCTTTCCTGGGTAATGACCAACATGAAACGTAATTTGCTGATTAAGCAGCACACAACTTTGGTGGTTCACTAAAGTACACATAATTGGGTCTTGTAGTTCAAATTAATTTCCCCTGTTTAACGACGAGATGTTTACAGGTTTTGTTTTTCCCCACACGTGGACCATTTTAGACTTTATACCATCTGTGTTGTACACTGAATTTTGTTGAAAATGTCCATTAGCACCACTTCTCTTTTCATATTATATGCTTCCTTTGGGGTCAATTCTGCGTAAATACAGTGTGTCATTTCACTGCTATGCAGATGATACACAGTTGT
>JAABNX020000047.1:14850115-14862586 GCA_015163995.2 Mormyrus lacerda | reverse complement strand
CGCGCAGTGGGTCGCTCAGCGGATTAGGATCAGAAGGTTCCCAGTTTAAGTCCTGTGGTTGGCAGAGTGATTTCACCTTTGGTACTTTGAACAAGGCCCTTACTTCCCTTTTGCTCCACGGACTACTCAACCCTGCTGTCTCAAAAATGCATTTTGCTTTAGGAAAAAAATCGCCTGCTAAATAAATAAAAAAGTTCATGTTTTATGGCACAAACATACAATAAGTGCGGAAATATTGTATAATGCTAATATTGCTAAGTATTCAGCAAGTGCATCAAATATTTTCAAAGCTGTTCCATATATCTGTGCTAATGGAAAAGCCATTCATGCTCCAGTTAATAAAACACATCATTCATAAAATCCTTCCCGTCCCTCAAGCACCCTGGAGACACCCGAAACCATGGTACCCCCAGTGTCAGTGCTACTGTCTGTTAGCCAGTCATCAGGGACATGTTCAGGCACCAGGCTCAGCAGCTAATTAATGTTAAGTGTTTGAATAATGTTGTGTTTGAAATTGTGCACCAGACCCTCTAACCTCCAGGCTGAGTAGTTCAGGATGGCTTGGCTCTTCACTTGGTGTGAGCCACTCATGCAAAGCAAGAATCATGGACAGAAACTCATGAGCCTAGATTTGCAAGCAGCCATTATGTTCGCGGAAAACCCAGCTTCTCAATCTGAAGGGAAATGTTGCACAAGCAGTGTCTAGAATGTGTCGTGAATTCATTTTTGGGAAAAAATAATAAGATCAGACACAAATGCAGATGATTTCCTAATGCCTGTTCTGGGATGGTGGAAGTCATATTATTAGCCAGAAATGTGCTCTAGCTAAGTTCACCTGATCTAGACAGCCCACTACAGAATTTAATCACATGGAAGCGAAACACATCAGTGGATTTTACTGCTCTTCTTTCTGCTTTCCCTGTAGCCGAAATATTCCATAAGCCCAATCGTTAGGCCTCATCTCTCCATCTGCTGCTGAGGAAAACTCCAAGTATGGCCACACTCTCTGCAGCTCTGTAAGCATTGCTGCTTCATCTTCCAAGATCCCTGTTTCTAGTCATTGATTGATTTTTATATAGCATTACTCACTTTTTTACCTGAATGTAACCCTGAGACGACAAAACAAAACAGGCTTGCAGAAGACATGAGCTGGTCTGTGTACTCCTCCAACATGACCTTCTAATAGGCTCTCTCCCAGAGTTCTGAACGTACACAGATGGTCGTGTCATCCCAGGGGCGAGAAGAGCAGGTACAGGTGACTAATTACACCAATTGCAGTCCACCTCCCGATGAATTAATTGCAATTACGCCCCCAAAGCCAGGCATACTGGCATTGAAGTTGTCAGTTACTGAAAAGGTCATTGACTTTCAATGCTCCTTTGGCACACCAGGGAAGACACACAAAACAAAGGTTGGCCACTTGCTGGCCCAGGTGTCTTACTTTTCATTCAGATGACAAGTATCACCTAGACATTATGACCCACAATGCTAATAGACCTCTTGAGCCACCAGGGGTAAGATAACTCATCATTCACATCATACCATGAATATGCTAGATGACCTGCCCAGTCACATCTGGAGGGCTGTCAAATTTTCCTCCCTGAATCTGCATAAAATAACAATGAATATGATTGTGTTCCTAACTAGGCGTTACACTGAACATTTTTTAAATTTAACAGAATATCGGCGCTCCAGATGAACAAATTGAGGCATTTTTTTGGACAATCGCTGTAGCTGCAATATGCAACGTCAAGCGATTCCAGACATGAACTTTTAACCTAAGGTTGTCAAGCACTTTTTTTCACGCCTTCAGTGCTTCTGTTCAGATGGGAGAATGAAAGTTGGAGAGAAGATCATCTGCATGCACCATATGGAATACTACCCCTGGCAGTGCTATTGGCAGGAACTGCTAATGCATGATTTTTTTTTTCTTTCTTCCACGAAGGAGTAGCCAATAAATGGAAGCCAATCAGGTCAGCATTTCTCGAGGGGGATAAAGAATCTGCTGTCTACTGCAGACAGACAAATACCACAAGCATGAACGCAGAGCTCTCTGCACATAACACGGCCAGTTGGGTGATGGCAAATGCTGTTGTTTCCATTTACCCTTGTTATCTCATTCCTGGGTATTTTCATTCATTAATTAGACATATTAATTCAATGCCACCCCCCCCCCCCCCAACAGACACACAAACGCAAACGCATAAACTGAACATTCAAAATCCCCTAGGGTCATGCCAATCCCCTGTAAAATGTCACTGCAAATGTATGATTTAAAAATTCAGGTTATGTTCTTAACATTCTTTTACAAATGACACGAGCAAATATAAATGAATGGTATGTTTGTGAGTTTACGTTGTACCGTACTGTTACGTGTATGTAAGCTATTAATGATGCCTTTTGGGGATCTGAATACACACACGTGCATGCTCTGAAGAAAAGGGAGCGTATGTTACAGTGGAGATCCATAGCCACTTACCTCACAATGATTCTGAAACCATTCCAATATGAGGCAGTAAGCAAGCAGCACCCTTGAGAGGATGCCAGTCCAGGTTCTAGGGCCGCAGGAGGACACCTGCGTACTCAAAGGACATGAGGAGACAATGCAAAGTCGATAAACGCAGAGCTGGATTTGCTACCCAGTTATCAGAGACGCGAGACAACAGTACTACCGCCTGAGGCATCATGTCTTCCTTATATAAGTGAAGATATAATTATTATATAATACATAATTACTACAAAGACTGTGCAATTGTATATAATGTGATGCATGTCAAAGAAAGAAATGCATGAAATAAATCTGAAAATTTGTCAAAATATTATTGTATCTGACCTTGTGAAAATGTGTTATATCCTAATTTAATGTTATTTTAATGCATACTTGATTTAATTTCATCCAAGATTTATCACAATTAAAAGTAAAATTTTTGTTTATACAAAGTAAAAAAGAGCACAGTGACTCAATTAGATGAGATTCAGCCTTTAGAGTTACTGGGCAGTTTCTTTTTCACAATTCTTCTTGTTTATTAATTATTGTCCAATAAGTCATTTGGAACTGTAATTCATCTTTAAACAACAAACAAACAGCAGTATTGTTGTGTGGTGAAAATGGCAAATAGTGCACTGCAATCTGATCGATGGCCATCGTGTAGAGTGTCATCTAAACATGTCAGCTAAATGCCACATCTTATTTCTCATTAATTTAGTCAAAAATTAACCTTAAAGGCTCAGTGGCAGATTTTTGCTGGACAATTGAAAATATAAGCTATGCTGCCACCGTGTGTTTCATCATATGGAAACAAAGCCTACCGAGTTACTATGGTGATGCCACTTGGGTTTGGATATTCGATTTACTATCACGGCTTTATCGGACCTATGCAAGTGGCATAGCAGAGTTTTAAGTTCAAATATGTTTTGACATTTCAAAATAGCAGTACCATGTGCCTGTTTGCAACCAGTCAGATTTTTTGCTGCAATAATCAGAAACTGTTAGATTCTTTTTATTGCATTTAATCAGCATGTAATTAAACTGGATTTTCTCAGACCTCAAGACAAGACACACCAAAATGATACTTTAACAGTCCTATGATAATTTTAAAAGAGTTTCCCTTCCCCCTAGTGGTAAACACAAAAACTGCATAAACTAATCTGGTGGTCTTAAAATGTGGTTTGGCAGGCAAACCTTTGCAAAACATAACAACAATTACAACAATAATAAGAGTAATAGTAAATTGAAAAATTTGAGACAAAGTGGATACAATGAGATTTAGAAAGTTTCTTGAACCTCTTTGTGGATGTATTAGTATACATTTCCAGTATTCAATATACTTCTGGTCCCGATGATGTCCTTAGAATTATTGTTAGTAAACTGTACTGCTTGCATTGCTTTGCACGGCTATTTCTTCATTCTGTTATTTAACTTCTGCTTATCTATTTTTCTCAATTTATGTTCTTTTTTCTTCTACGTTATCTGTGATTGTAAGCACCAATATGGCCAAAACAAATTCCTAGTACATGCAGTTGTACCTGGCGAATAAACTGAAATCTGACTCTGATATGAAGCAGTAAATACATTCAATTTGCTGCACCACTCTCTACCCTGTAAGACTGTTTTTTTTTTCCTGACACCAGCCTGGCCTAATTACCCACCTGCCTGATGAGGAAAATAAAAGATGTTCCAAATTAAAAATGAATTCTGCATAAATGAATGATCTATTCTTGAATATAGGAGATGAGAAGGGGGACCGTTTGTTGCTTGTCAATGATAGTTAAAAATAGAAGCTAAAAGCAAAATCTGCTCATCAGAAACTGTAAATTGCCTTTAAGGATGGAGAAGCTGGAAGCCATAAGACCTCAGATGGTCAAAAAGTAAAAATATGTTTCAGGCATGTTTTATAGAAAATCAATAAGCCTATAAACTGAAACAGGATACGTACAAAAAACACGCCATCAGGACCCTTCCTATCGATGCATCAGTATATTAATGCGTATGTATCCAAAATATCTGTAGTAGGCAAAGACACGTAGCTTGAGTTTGCTCTCATTGACAGACTTAAAAGAGTAATCAGTGGCTGCACGTAAACAAGGCATCGATCTGATGTCCAGGTGCAGAACAAACGTTTCTACAGAATGAACAAAAGTGCAGAAGTAGGAAACCATCAGATGCTGCTGAGTGAGATTTAAGTTCTTCCTCATTGGCGCAGGCAGACAAATTCCACACAGCATATCATGCTGCCACTTTGTCTGACAGCAAGACCCAAGGACATGGAAATGTGGCCACAGTGAATCCTGACTATGCTCTCTCTCCCCTGCTCTCCTTGCTTTTGGACCTGATATATGATAAATCCTTTATTCGCTTTTTGCACAAGAACATCGGAATGCTTCTCTTGACCGACCTCGTCTTGCTCTCCATAGCACAGGGTCAGCCGATGCGTGGTCATTGCCGGAGCGGAGGGGTAAGGGCCTTTGTCAAAGGCCCACAGACATGCCAAAGCCGGGCTGTGAACTGGAGACCTGATCACAGGCATAGAGACTTACAGGTGAAACCAGTAGTTTTTATACACTTCAGAAAAAGACACAAAAACTTTTGTTCTCACTTTCCAACATTAAATCAGTCAACTTTAGATCAGTTAGAATCACCAAAATTTGTGGTATTTGTTAAATGTCAGAATAAAGGGGGAGATCATTTTATAGAGAACTTGTTAATTATTTTCATCGAAGTCAAAAGTTTACATACATTTCCTTAGTATTTGGTAGCATTGCCTTGAAACTGTTTCACTTGGGCCAAACGCTTTGGGTTTCCTTCCACAAGCTTCTCACACTAGTTTGCAGGAATTTTGCCTCATTCCTCTTGACAGAACTGGTGTAACTGAGTCAGGTTTGTGGGTCTTCTCATGCCTTTTCAGTGCTACCTACAAATTATCTATAGGATTGAGGTCAGGGCTTTGTGCCACTCCAATACCCTGACTTTCTTGTCCCTAAGCCACTAATTTGTAGGTATGCTTGTGGTCATCGTCCATTTAGAAGACCCAACCAGCTCTTGACTGCTGTGAATTATCTGACGCTGACTCTTTGCATGTACTTCGTTAATCTAATTTAGCGATGAATTCTTAAATGGAGAAATGGGAAATGAGATGAGATGAGATGGCGGGGGGGGGGGGGGGCACTCTGGAGTCAGTCTATCACAGGCATCACACTGACATACACACACATACACACACACGCGCACTCTGTACACTATAGCAGTACTGGTTGAATCCCATGTGGCAACCTAGGCAAGCCGTCAGCACCCCCCATGGAAGCGAAAGTGAAATTAGCTGCCTTAGCCAGCACCCCCTCAAAAGTTGATGTATTAGGTGGCCATCCATGTGACCTAATTGGTTGACCTGCACTGCACTATGGACACTTACGGATACTCTTTACTTAGCCCCTTTTTTGGGGGGGGGGGGCTGCTTGAAATGACCTGCTCAACATGCGAAAGGCATGCTTAATCCACACACACACAAAGCCAGGACTGGGAATCAGCCTCACAAGCCTGGATTTATGAGGATACCTCACTATCCATTGAGGCAACATCACACCACTACTACATTACAGCATATATTGTATAAAGACTTAATATTGTCCCTTCCTTCCCAAATAATCATGAACTATTTTTTTTTTTATTAATGAAAAGAAATCCTCAGCTAAATGGTTTCAGCTATCTGGTCGTATTCACCAGTGTCCATGTATTTCCCTTGCGCTTCCATCTGCTGTATTAGACGGTGCGGCAGAAGGCGCAGCGCGGGCGTAAAAAGCCATCGGCGCCCCTCCCCTCCGACGGTGCGTGCCGCAATTCAAGGCCAAGGCGCGCCGCTGCGCGCCGGCGATGCATGGAGCTCCTGCCGCAGAACTTCTGAGAAATGGCTCCCCCGGCAACTGCATTCAAATAATCGGCGGAAGGTACCGGAAATGATGGATGGCGCTCGATGCTGAAACACGAACGGCGAGTCAAATGTTTCTATAACTTATATTTAGGTTTTCCTTAACGGCAGAGAAGCTATAAAACCAGAATTTCGTTTCCTACCAGGGCCACTGAACTATGTGCTACGTGTAATTTATAACTTGTTGACAGCTTGCAGGGAAGAGATGGCGCTATATTTCAGGCATCGTTTGGCATTATCCTGATCTTGGACAGCAGCACAGCCCAGGGCCCTTTTGCATGTTCTTTCCTTCAGGGACAATTTTCCTGCCATAACTACCTCTAGCTGTCTGGCTCAGTTCATCTTGTTTCCCCTCATCCAGATTCCATCTTCGCCGCAAGGAGGTTCACATCTGCAGATCCAAGCCGACTTACAAAGCCACAGCGCGTAATAATTTATGTAATAATGGTGATGAGTTTTCTAGGCAGCTATTTAGACATAAATCAAGCCTTTCTGCATGCTTAAGGAAGATGAGATGAATACATATAAGTTTATTACCTGTATAGCCGGTGCAGCATAATCATAGATATTATTTTGTGAATTGTGATTAAGAATGTCATTAAAAATAAAAGTGGTAGACGTATTGAAATTTCTGAAACGTTTAGGGATATTCAACAATGCAAAAAAAACATAGTAACAAATTATAATGTGTGCAAATACCCTCCAATATTAAAACTGATCTATGGCCATGCTAACATGGGACTCATTACCATAGCAATGAAGAAAACAGTAAAGTTACATGCGTGAACTGCTTTTGATGGTTACATGGTTGTAACCATTAGTTCGGAATAATTAAAAAAAAAAAATTCAAAATATTCATATATCTGCTTGTTAACATCCAAAACTAAAAGAATTCATTAAGTATCATCAACTCATCTAAACGAACTTCAAATCCAAGTGAATATGAAATCCTAGTTCATAACATTAATTAAAAAGGCTTCCTTTCTTTAAGTGCTATTCCAGTCATGATGATCCACTGCAAAGCTGGATCGCCTACATACATATACTACAGGCCAGAGGTGCGAGAGTCGAGTCGCTTGACTTGACTCAAATCTGACTTAAGGGGCTTTCAAATCGAAGGCATGCGCCGCGCTGCGTTCTGAAACCCAAGGTGAATCTCAATATGGGTACTTAACTGTACTTATGTTCTCACCGTTTTACGTCATGTTTTATTGCTGAAGGCCAGGTCCAATACTAAAAACACAAATACACGAGGACAATAAAAATCCCTGGATGTTGGCGCTCCACCCCAAATATCAAGGATACATCAGTTACACCCATACAAACAACACAAATCCAAGTTTCATTGCGCCACAAGCTCGTTCTTGGAAAGCAAGGTAGCCAGATTGGTCTTGCCAAGACCACAAGTATGGTCTTTGCGTTCTTGATATTCGAGATTCACCCCCGTTATTTTCTATGGCTTGCTTCAGACCTCTGGAAGCTTCAAGTGTCCGCCTTGGATCCAAATGTTTGAAGTTTGCATGCTCTTCCTGTGTTGTTGTGGGGTTTTGTCCAGGTACTCGGGTTCCCTTCCCCCCCCCCCCCCCCCAGTTCAAGAATATGCTGAGGGTGATTGGAGTTGCCTACATGTGTGTAAGGTCTGTGAGTGTGCCCTGTGAGGGTTGGCATCCGATACTGGGTTGCTCCCTGCCTTGTACTCATAGGTTCTGGACCCTGCATGACCCTGAATAGAACAAGCGGTTTCAAAAGATGGATGGACAAATGTAACAGACAATGCTCTTAAGAAGAAAAACAGCAGTGTGGAGGGTCTACAGCATGAAAATAAGTAACAGGATCACTACAACGTTGAATTTCATTTGATATTTAAAATCCCACAAAGACAGGTAGTCAGTCCCATCATTTTAGTCACCACTAGTTATGATAGAGAGCTAACGCCAAGTTCAGCCATACTAGATTTGGCTTTGTATTGATTATTTAATTGATTTAATTAACAGAAAATTGAACTTCACTGCGTAAAATGGTAAATTCCAGCTATTTTCATTCCTGGGTCTCTTAGTATTGTGCTGTAAGCAATAGTGTGTGCAGTTCCAAGGTTACCCAGTGTAATGATCGTAATCTCACTTTTATTTCTCCTGGTTTTATTCCATTGGGTTAGATTTCTGATGATAAAATATACTATGAAAAACAAACGAGAGGGTGGTAAGGTAACATGAAACACTGACTTTTTCAAAAATTAGTTATGATAGAAAATAGGGGCGTAACGGTATTCGGTGTATTCTTGAACCGTTCGGTATGTCCGTAACGGTTCGATATTCCTGTCATTTTCTTATACATACCAACGTGAATATTATTTTCCTCAAAAAATAAATCTAAGAAACTGAAGTTGTCTTATTTTTGAAGGCTACAATTTAAATGTCATAATGTAACAGCAGATGGTGTAAATTAAAGGTTGCTGCATACTTCAAATATAATCTATGTCATTTTAGCAATAAGACGTTGTTTGAGTGGTGATCCCACCCACTGGCTGACAATATGACGCCAAGGGGTTGCTTAGCAGCCAGCATGCTGCGTACCGCACTGTGTTTATCGTTAAATGGTGAAAATTAATATGTGTATTCATGTATTTATGTTAATTGTAAATGTCACAATTGTAACTGTCTAATGTTTGCCGTGGCATGCATGCACTTGATTAGCATGGAAACTTGGTTTCCTATACTGTGCCACTGTTATTATTGAACTGATAATGCCTGTATTTCATTTTAAAATAGCTGTCATCTTCTTTAGTGGAATTACTCAACCACATGGGACAAAACTTTCTTCTTTTTTTAACTTTATGTGAGTCTGCTGCATCAGAAAGATTCTGCTCTCTACTGGGTTGTGGAGTTTGTAATATTGATTATCTATCTATAATTACTGGTTTAATGCAGGCCTAATATCAGTAATGTTTGTATTTCGCATGTAATTTTGTTTATTTTTTTATCGTCATAGACCAATTAGTTGTATGTGGTTTTGAAGCAATACACTTTGATGAGAAGTACAACGTCCATCCATCCATTTTTTGAAACTGCAGATCCTGTACAGGGTCACAGGGGGTCCAGAGCCCATCACAGCGGCCAGAAGCACACGACAGGGAACAACCCAGGATGGCTCACTGAGCCACTGCAGGGCACACTCACTCACACAAACACCTACACACAAGTGGGTAACTCTAGTTAACCTCAACATGTTTTTGGACTGTGGGGGGATGCTGGAGTACTCAGAGAAAACCCCATGATGACAAGGGGAGAACAAGCAAGCTCCACTCACACGGATCCCTGGCCGAGACTCAAATGCAGGTCCCAGGTGTGAGGCAACAGTGCACTGACTGCTCCACTATGCTATCCCAGAAATACAAAACTTCTGTTACAAATAAAACTCTACCAGTTTAAAACAACTGTCTTTTAGCTAATTTTAATGTGGAAACTATGTTAAATCATCATACATTCATATGATTTGTCTTGTGACTTTCTTAACCCATGCTATGACTAGACTTGACTCGCATAACTTAAAGCAAGAACTCTAACTGACTTGCCTTATTCTCACAAGAATGACTTCACACTTGCTTGAGACTTGAAGGTTAAGTCTTGTGACTTGCTTGTGACTTGCACATGTATGTCTTACCCCCACCTCTGTTTCAGGCACTGTACAGTCATCAGCTAATGCACGTTTTCATCCAGCCATTTCCATCTGCTTAGCCTAGATAGAGTCGCAGGGGTCACCATATTAGGGAATGGGAAAAGTGACATTCAGAACTAAAATAAAGCACTGGAGAATGCAGCTGTGTCAAACTTTCCAAAGAAAACTGTACTGCTACAGCCCCAGGGCTGTCAGGTCACTGTGGAACCTTCAACAATACTCTTAAACATCCAGTAAAAAAAAATACCAGGTACTTTCAAACATGAGTGATATCAAAGACCCAAACTGCAGCGCTGTAGTTTGCTTGGGCAGGACATCAATCCCATTGTTACAATAAAAGATGAAAACCGGTGCAAACCAGAAATATTTACAAGGAAAGCAGTTTTTTCTTCAAACACAAGTCAGGCAGCAGGTAGTATGATAAGGATTAGTGTAATATAATGATTATATTAAACAAATGTAGCACATATTTGACTCTTAAAATAATTAACTGGAATGAAATGTCACAGAATTTTCTATAAAGATAATACACATAAATCATCTACAATGTCTTGTTTAATCTATAATATTAATAATGGGAATTACAATAATAAATTAATGCAAAAAAAAAAAAAACTTGTGCTCATTTCAGTAAATGAAATATAGATTGATTTTTTTTATTAAACTGACCTCATGGGATTAAATTATTCCCCTTATTATATTTAGAGTCCCTTAACAATCTGAATCGAGAAATATATAAAGAGAGAAGATAATTTTTAAAACAATTGAGTCAATTTTTGTTAATTTCTTGAAGGGAAAAACATGTACTTTGAGTCCAGGATGTGGACCTCAGTCATTCAAAATCCCATAAATGATTATTTAGCATTATTTTAACAGATTAAAGAGACCCAATCTTTGAAAAGAGAGCATGCCTTGCAGTCAGGTTGAGAATCATTCTCTATATGACCCTATAAATCTATGAGATAGCTAAGCTCTAGATAGACTAAATTACAGAGAGAAAGAAAGAAAGGAAAAAAGAGAGAAAAAAAGACTAAATTACAGTTATGGGTTCTTTTTGAGTGCCTCTTGATCACCGGGCCTCGGTATATTTTCGCTACCCAGGGCCAGCCTGTTGGCTGTGAGGCAGGGAAAACCACAGCACATTACTGCAAGCTTCACAAGCCGTCCTGTGCGTCTGCCATACTGTACCTGGAAAAAGCCACACAGAGGCTTGGGGACTTCGCTTCCTTCGGGCTCGCTGGTGCAGCTTTCCGCCTGCCTTCCTTCACTTATCTAGTAGAGAGTTACAGTTGCAACCAGTGCCTTTCCCTGAAAGCACAGGGCATGAGCCACCCTGGATACAATACAGGACTACCCCGGGGAGGTATATCGCGCGCACACACACACACACACACACACACACAAACACACACTATGGGCAAGTGAGAGATCCCAGGTCACTTAACCACACATTTTTGGGCTGTGGGAGGAAACTAGAATATATGGAGCAAAGCAGAATACCGGCAGAAAAATTACAGGCTAGAATGGCATTGAAATCCACACCCTACAGGTATGAAGGCTCTGCGGCACCTTTGTAAGGAACAATGAAAGGACATTATATGCATATAATACAATATACGACTAGGCAATGAAACAGTTGATTGCAGGGCAGTTGTTGGAATAGTAGGGCAATGAAATTTAGGGCAGGGCGGATTTTGGGGCAGCAAATAACGTATATCATGCATTTGTAACTGTGTCAGATACCCTGAAAGCATATGCTAAACTCTTTAGGGCAGCAGACAGCACAGTAATTCACACAAATATTGAAAATATTATAAAAGGGTTAAACAGCCAGGAGGATTTCAGCTGATGGACTGAGAAGCAGAAATTTAGGTAGACATGTGAAATAACAGTGATTAGTAGTATTATTAGTAATTATATTGTCTATAATGGTATTATGTAAAAAAGACATTTATATTTACTACAGCATTATGTAAACCTATATAAATATGACATCTCTAGGCAAAGAATTCAAAATAGGCCAGCATAAATAGATCAGACTCAAGCTGTCTGACAATTTGGTTGTTATCCTGATAGATTATTAAATTCTCATCTTTTCATCCATAATATGAAACTTCCAGAAAGGTATATTTGGTTAGTGCAGGAACCATAACAGAGGGTGACATTTGAGCTTAGGAAATAGCACAGCCGCCTGGACCCGCAGAATCCAATTCCTGACCTGATTCTGTGTGTTGGGTCTACAACTCCAATTTCTTGAAATTTGCACGAAACAACTCAAGACTCACTTATTTAATTTGGCTTAACGTTCATGTGGCAGCATTTACTTGGGGGCAGAAATAATGGTAACACTTTACTTGAGGGGGCACAAATATTG
>JAABNX020000047.1:14837451-14850015 GCA_015163995.2 Mormyrus lacerda | reverse complement strand
GTTACTATATTTGCTCATGATTTGTACTTGAGTAGTAACTGAGTTACTAAGTTATTTGTGCCCCCTCAAGTAAAGTACCGAAATAATGTACTGTAGTACTACACTCTTACTTAATGCATTAATTTAGTGTTAAATTAGTGTCAGTTATGTACTGATCTCATGTTCGCTCATCATTAATCAATCATAATGGTTCAAGTGTTTCTATATCTGTTCATGACTCGTACTTGAGTAGTAACTGAGTTACTAAACTACTTGTGTCCTCTCAAGTACAGCATTACATGTACCATTTGTGTTCTTATGTTATTCAGTTATTTGAGCTATTACTAATAATGTGTCTTTTATTAACCTATACCATTTTTCCGTATTACTTCTAGCCTCTATTTTGTATTTTACTCTGAAGGGTATTGGGTATGAGAAATGTGTATTACAAATAAAATGTATTATTATTATTATTATTATTATTATTATTATTATTATTATTATTCAGCTGGAGTGAATTGATGTGTTTACATTGCCCGCAGTGAGCATGCAGTGGGCTCCGCCCCTTGGCCCTGGGCCCCAGACTCAGTGCAGTGTTATAGAAACTGAACCGTAATATGCAACATTTCGCCAATAGCAGAAACCAGGTAGAGTTTAGGGTGGGTGCTAGTCCATTACATACCACACTTCCACAATGGGCCATTTAAAGGCACCAGTTCACCTACACCAGGGCTATTCAAATCACGGTCCTCAAGGGCTAAGCACTGGTGTATTTCCAGCTTTCCTTCACCTGAGAGCCAGTTGTGAAGCCTCTGGCCAATTAGAGCCAGAAATTATTACGCAAACTACCTGGGAGATTTGAAAACAAGGCTTGAATTTGGAATCGAGGGCCAGAATTGAATAGGGAGAACCTAGACTGTGTATCTATGGACTGTGGACCCCTGGGGGAAAACACAGAACACTGGAGAACACACAAACTCACACGCAAATTGAGGGCAGGTACTGAACCGCCAACCCTAAAGATGTGAGGCTATCCCTCAGCCACCTGTCCTACATATTCATTAATTATTGCAGGTGTATATTGCATTACAAGTTAACTAATATAATTGTTTTACTGACATAGTATTGTTCCTAGGTTTCTTATTTGTAATTGCTATAGCGACCTGGTTCTATATAATCATGGGGCACCCTTTATGCTACATTTCACTCCAGATTTCCATATTTGCATTTTGTTTTCTTTTTGATCATTCACTGAAAATGAAATGAAAGACGGTGGTTTGTTTGCTTGTGAGTGCTGGTTGTTGATTCTTAGCACTCAAAAAATGCTAACAGGGTTTCTCTGTTTGATGTCCTAAATTTGTGTGGATTTTTAATTGCTTGATTCTTTTCTCTAGAACCTGGAAAAAATATGGATATCTGATTGATAACGATTGGCAGACATGCCACAGAAACTGACCTCTAAAAATCACACATTTAAATCAGGACTGATCTGACAGCAACAATGCTTAAATTTATGTTCCAGTATGACCGACACAGTACAAGCAAGGGGTGCACAACACCTCTTGTTAGTGACGTCACACCCGTCAGTTTATGTTTGTGAACAGAGTACAGCGTTCACCTCAGGCAAAGTCTCACCTTCAGTAAGATCAGCCCGCGCACACACAAGCAGAGCCGTCTCCTTCCATGCCATTCAGTGCACAGCAGCCTTATCTAGAGTCCATTATATGAAATACTACACTTTATCTATGCATGTCTCATTTTCTTTTATATAGCTGTGAAAATATCCTAAATAAGACACCCATCATTTGCAAAATCTTGCATAAAGTTTAATGGAATTCAGTACCAGTGTTTTAAAAAATGCAAACATGCAAACTGCTTCTGAAAAATACAGAAAGGACAGCATACAATATGAAGAGCATCCACCTAATCATATTAGCATAATATTACTACCTTTTTGACACTTGTGCTTTGTGTGGGCCACTGTATATAATAAAGACAGCATACTGGAAAGTTAATAACCATGCATCAGAATTAGAGCAGGACAAAAAGTTATGCTATTCTATTTAATCCAATCATATATGTTAATTATTGTTTCACTTGTTGTGTGAATCTTTTCCTTATGTTTTGTCAAAACTGTCACGCCCACATCTCCCAGGCTATCAGCTTTACCTTGATCTTCTTCCCCAGGTTCCCGTTTCACATAATTAACCTTGACTATATATTGTTGTATTTGTTGTATGTTTTTTTGTGTGAAGGCTTGTGTGCTTTGTGAGCTTCTGCAAGGCTTAATTTGGCTAAGATGTGCTGTATTCTTCTTCTGGTGCTATTTGTGTTTTCCTTTATTAGTTTTCCCAGTGGAGCGCTCTGTAAACTCATTAGATTGTTTGCAACAGTTTCCTCATATCTACAAATTCTACATTTTGTGACAAAAATACACCTATATAACTAATGCTTTGGCTGAGCTACATTCAGCAACCGGCATCAGAGGAGACAAAATTATTTTACTTATTTAATGAATTCTTGATTTAAAAAAAAAATAATAATTAAATTGCACTTTTCTATGTGCTTTGAGCTTCAAAAGTCATTCAAGGTTGTATGTTCCACAGCATCTATATCTTTCCTCTTGTGGCAGAATCCAGCTGCTAAAACATCAATAATGCAGAGCTGGACCACAAGACCATGTGATGTAGTCCTGCTGTCTATATATCATCTGGTGACAATCTCAACAGGGGGTGGGGAGGATAAAATGGCGTAGGGGTGTAGCCTGAAGTGCTCAGTGAATCATTAACATACAACACTGTATCTTATAAGAAGGGCAAGCTATTTGAATTATTATTTTTTCACTGTATATATATTTCAGAAATACTTTTAAATATATAAACACAACATCCCATGTACAGCATTGTGTGTGAATCTATATATAAATATTCATACAGATATAAAGGTAGGAAAGCACACTAACTCAGTGGGCGGCACTCTTGCCTCATACTTGTCTCCAGGGTTTGGGATTTGAATCTGGCCTCAGGACAGTTTTGACCGTATAGGTAGGACTGCTCGATTATGACAAAAATTACAATCACGATTATTTAGCGCGATTCTTCATTGAATTTGGAAATACTGTGCATTTATTAAACATAAAAAAGACAAAAAAAAACATCTTTTTAACAGTAGATTTCCTTGAACTGTAATTTGACAGGGAAAGAAGTAAAACAGCTGGAATGGGGTGCACTGGGAATATAAAACAGATCAAAATAGGAGCATCATTGCGAAATGAAATGTGGCACAATAATCGTTTTATCTTGATTATTTTGCTTTATAATCATTGGAAGCCAAAACTGTAATTAAAATTACAGTTAAATTAATTGCCTAGTCCTACTTATAGAGACATTTATCAGTCCCCACAAAAGGAAGCTCAATTTCATAAAAAATATGCGAATGCAGTCAAAAACCTAAATTTGAGTGAGTATTCTCTGAGTACTTCTGTTTCTTCCCATCCTTCCATGTTGCAACGATGCCCAGTTACATAAGGCAGTGACTAAATGACTTGTACTGTGTGTGTGACTGAGTATTCTCTGAGTAGTTCTATTTCTTCCCATGGTCCAACGATGCCCATTTATGTAAGACAATGACTAAATGACTTGTAGTGTGTGAGTCCTGTGATGGGTGGGCATCCCATCCAGGGTGTTCCCCTACCATATGTCCTGTGTTATCTGCAACAGGTTCCAGGCCACCTGTGTGACTTTATACTGGCTATAATATGGATGGATGGTTTTTCATCAAAGCAGTACTTATGATACATTTTTGGTGCTTCAGCAATGCCTGACTGACCGTCTAATTGTTTTTTTTCTCTTCGCTGTCATTTCTCTTGTGTGTATTATCATATATCACAATGGTCATGTGCAGTATAAAAGATATTAAAAATGCACAGGAAAGGAGTGTGTGGCAAAATGTACACAAAAAAATTAAACGAACACAAGAAAATAAATACAATATCAAAGAATAAATTATGGCAAAATACAAGGCTGTTTAATTACAAATTTCTGCTGGACCAGTCAGTACCAGTCCTCCTTGACTTAGCTGGCTTAGAGACAACTTGTACTTACAGACAGACTGCCATAGAGCCTATTAAATATTTTTAAATTAGCGTTTCTATTTACCTGTATTATCACTGTATCATAATTATTATTATTATTATTATTATTATTATTATTATGTTCTGTGTAATTATTGTTCCAACTTATCCACAAATTTGACTTAAATACAGACTTAGGCAACAAATCTCGTATGAAACCTCAAGACAGCCTGTATTTTGTCCAGCTCTAGCCAAGATGTCATTCTCCTAATTTTAGGTCTGGCAGTCAGTACCAGTCCTAGCCTATTTGGCAGCGTAGGCGAGCATCACCGTCGGCAACCCCCCCCCTCCCCTGAGGCAAAGTGAGATTAGCTGGCAAGTCGGTGCCTCCTATGTCACCTATAGGACTGAGCAACCCTGCTGGCAGTGAATCACAGAACTGGAGAAGGAAAGTCGGCAAGGACAAGAGTAACGGCATCTAGAAACTAATTACCCTTCGGCTTAAAGACTATCAATGTTTACAGTTTATGTCAGTCCCTCCAGGAAACTCTCAAAGAGTGCAGCTATATAATTGAGCATAGCTGTAAACTATCTGTTGCGTTGTTTGTAATTTCTAAATGCAGCGGAAAAGTTTTCTAAACCAGCTGTATAAGTCATTATGATCAGATTTATATTGTATGAGATTCAAACGCTTTTGTGGTAACCATTGGTAAGAGTTATGATATCTGACAGCCTGCTCTGTACATGATCCATGTTCAGATATGGTTCCTTCAACAGGTGAGGTGCCGTCCAAGTTGATGAGCCACCTGAGTGCAAACCAGAGATGCAGAGCAATTGTCTTACTCAATATCCGTATATGAAATGACAAAATACAAACAGCATGTAATATTCTTACAATCCCACATAAAGGAACGTAAGCGTTATAGAAGATGACTACTTCAGTGGCTGCTGAATTTGTTTTATGAAAATTAATTAACTTTTTTAGCTCATATATCCTGACAGCTCCTCAGGTTTCATAAACGTAATAGTGATCCAAGAGACCAAACTTCTTAACTTTTTCTTTTTTAAAAGTTAAACATACTAAGTGGACTGAAGAGCATTGGGGGTCACATTACATTGATGTTTCACCAAAGCTTTAAAAGAAAATGTTCAAAGAATAGGGTTCCTCTCTTCAAACACCTCCTTCAGAAGTGCACCTCTGCCCCTCACAATGATTATATATTTTATGGTTATGGCTTTTATGAATACTAATTGTAAGGATATGCGTGATTTGTATGGATCACCTGCTATTAGAGAGTACCTTTTCTTGTACTCCTTTTGTAGTTTATTGCAACAATGACATTAAATATTTTATTTCATTCATCAATATGACTGCATGTTAAAATGATACCTAAAATAAAATTCAAATAACTAATGTATTTAAAATAATACATTATGGCATTTCACTGCAGTATCTGATAGAAGCACAAAAAAGCAAAGAAGCAAAACTGGATGGTGTATGTTCTATTTACCCCACAAAAAAATGTTCTTTAAATAACATTAGATAACTATTCATGTTTAACAAAATGGACCTGGACAGGGCTGCTTGTACACATAAAATATTTGCCATAATCCTTATATAACTTCTTTAATGCTGTTAATCTGTTATCCATTTTGACTCCCACTCTTGCCTTCTCATGTTTCAACTATTTTATCACTGTGCTCCCATGACCCTTTATGCTGTCAACTGATTCGTCAGCCAGCTTCATGCTGAATGTCTCCTGCCTTCATATATTTTCAAGGACAAAAACGATGAGCCAGAATTCACTGCAGTTACAGGCTCGCAAGGAAACACCAATAAGGATACAACATCTAACCTGTTTTTTTTTTTTTTTTTTTAATGAGGAAATGAGACATAAATTGGCTGCAGAACTGTCCTGTGCTGTCTGGCCTGTTTTGGCATCTATTACAAGAAATGAAACGACCCATATTCTCTGCTGTGCCGAGCGGAGACTAATTAATGCCATATCAAGCTCTTCCCAGGAAGGCAGAGAGTGAAGATCTGCTGGGAGAGACTGCAATACCTTCAGAGAACAGAAGTTAAAAAATCAAGAAAAACATACAGATTAAGAGAAGAAAAAAGGGGTCCCTCTTATTTTGGAAATAATATATAAAAAGTATGTTACTTGAGAGGACATGAATAATATAGTAGTACAGGGTTACTTCATGCATTAATCACTTAAATAACCAGCAACTAAGTGTGTATTACGTACTGCTTGTTCATCATTAATCAATCATGGCAGTTCATGTATTCCATTCAGGCACTATATTAGTTAACAGTTAACTAATTAGTTAATAATGGTAAGATGTCACTTGAGGGGGCAAAAATTACTTAACTGATTTACTACTCAAGAACAAATCACAAATTAATATAGGTTTCCCCATAAAATACATGAACTGATTGATTAATGAAGAAGGAACCTTGGCCCAGTACAAAAAAACAAACACTTAGTTACTGGTTAACTAATGCATTAAATAAGCATGTACTACTACATTATTCATGCAAACATAAAATTTTATATTTAAAAATAGACAAATATTAAGATTTTTTTCTTGGACAAAGCGTTATTTTTAAGGATTTCTAATGTAACAAAGGTTTTTCTATTTTGCGAATAAGATTTCTTGTCCCTGTGCCTGTAATGTGCATATGAGAGAATCGCCTTTAGTTGGCTAAACATTAATTGCTCAATTGAGCTGTAACGGTGATTGATGACAGAACGCTGCAGGCCACACAAAATTATATTACATGAAGCTTAAACAAGATCAACTGCTTTCAAGGTTAGTGCTCGGAATCTCCCATTAATTGCATTTCAGACAGATCATTTTTGAGGTCGGTCTAAGGTTTGCACTCTTCATCCTGCATAATGGGCATCCTTCAGAGCCATTAAGGGCGGAGCTCGCGACTGGATTTTGTCAAATGCATCTGAGTGAAGAGTCCTTGGCCGTGTTTAATTCATGAGCAGTTTAGCCAAATGCTGTTTGAATTGGTCATTAAAAAAGGTCATAAATACAGTGCACAACATTGCTTTTCACTCTACATTTAGAAGTTTTTAGAAAGAGAAGAATCATTTATTGCTGTCACATGAAAGGAAATGACCCTCTCCCAGGGTTATACATAAATAACAAAACAGTATAATAATATAAAAAATAGTACTAGAGATGCACAATTAGGGGACATATCTATCTTTCAATCTAATTTCATTAAAAAATAACTAGGTTAAGGCTGACATATGCTTTATTACAAATATTTAGGAACTAAAAAGTGACAGTAAGGGACTAACCCTACAATATTTGTGTCTGAAAAGCTGTGCAGTATTATTGGATATGAATTATTCTTATGGAAATTAAATACAAAATGAAAGCATAGCTATGACATAAACATTGCTACACCATTCTTAGGCACTCACCCGTTCTCTGATTTCCATAAGTCTGTGTGGGTGGAGTGGTGGCTCTGAGGCTAGGGATATGTGCCAGCAATCAGAAGGTTGCAGGTTTGTATCCTCTAAATGCCAGGGGTGATCCGACTTTATCGGATCCTGGAGTAAGGCTCTTAACCTGAACCTGATACATCCAGAGTATAATGTTACTCTTCGTCCTCCGACTTACAGGGAAAATTTGGGGGGTTGATGGCAGGATTGGCGCTGCAGTCACTGGAAAAAAAACTAACACTATTCCATTCGGACTAGTGTGGTGCTGAGGTATCACCTGCCCTGTGGATGCACTCAGGTTCTCATCCCTGAGGTGATGGGTGTGACAACATGCTGTAATCACTGTGTGCTCCTTACCTCTCTCTGTGTCCAATGTGAGCTTGTGGCAAACCTGGATCTTATCCCAGAAAGCAGAGGGAACAGGGTCCCCTGGACAGGATGGCAATCTGTTACAGGGCAGAGAGGCACACAGCAGATAAGTTCGAGACACACATTCCCAAAACTACATTCTTTGGAAAGCAGGAGAGCCTGTGTGTCCAATCATATCTCTGGTCCCTCCTATCCAGTACAGGGTTAGAGGGAGCCTGCAGGAGGCTGCGACAGGAGAACGGGAGAACATGTGAGCTCAGACACAGACAGAGCCAGGCCGGGAAATGAAAGCCCAGTCATGGAGAAGTGAGGTCACAGCCAAATCCTCTAAGCTACTATTTCTCAGACCTGCTAAACCAGATACAGGAATCCTTATAGTCGTGTGTCACTTAAGGATGGGGATACGATCTGAGAAATGCATGGTTAGGGGATTTTGTCAGTGTGCAAACAGCTGCGAATTACCTACAGACTAAGCGTAACATGGCATGCTGCTGTGCAATAAACTTTTTCAAAATCTGCAGCAGGGTAGATTACCTGCTGTGGCTGAAACACGTTTGCCCTGCCTATTTTTTGGTGTTTTTAATTAGTGTGGTTTGTATGAAGCGGGCAGTTTGGAGCCATTTGAGCCGTGTGCTCGAATGAAAGCCATCGTAGCGTAATGCATTACAGTACCTGATCGCGGCAATGACAGAGGCTGCTGTTCCAGCATCGTCGTTTGGCTGCCGACGTTGCAGTGTGGCTTCGTAATCTTGTGAGACTATCCCCTGTGCCGCCCACTTCCTGGCTGCTCCTGGACGGGAGCTGAAGGACTCCAACCTGGTCACTGGTGCCTCTTACTTGTTGCTGTTAAAGTAAGACTGTTTTAATGTAATTTATACAGTAATATGCTCACTATCGCGGCAGTCTAGTTTCCGGTACCATTTTATTCAGTTTATTAGCTGTGAGCTGCCGCCGAGTGTCTTGCCGTTGTTGAAGGAATCACTACTGTCTATTTTAATTGTAGAGATTTAGAAGAATTAATGGCTGAGTCCCCGTGTTCATTTTCATCTTCTCCACCAGCTGTTTATTAGCAGAGCGGCAAGTCTGAGGGGGGGAAGGTCGAGCACCACTGTTATTGTAGTGCAGTGCTTTTAAGTGCCTGTTAAGTGATAGGTGTCGTGTTTTTGGTGTGCGGAGCACGTGCGTGGTCCCTGTCTGAACACACTTACCTGCCAGTTAGATCCAGCCTGTTAACACTTCCACCCTGATGCATGAATATGTACGTTTTTGTTTTATATAATTGTCCTTCATGGTATCCGTCACGATCGGGCGGCAGACGAGCGGGTAAGGAGGCGAGCAGAGCAGGACCTTGCAGGGAAGCAGGGTTTATTGGGGATGACAGGCAGACAGGACCGACAGATCGTAACATTGAACACATAGCAACATACAATGACCGACCTCAGACGAGGGGAGACGTGGACTCATATACACCGCTAACTGGGGATTAACAGGACACAGGCGAAAACAATCGGGGAAATACACGTGGGGAATGAGGGGGCATGGCACACGGGAGGATCGGACGGAGCGGATCATGACACCTGACATAAATAATAATTTTATATTCTGATAAAATGAGCTTGAAAAGTCAGAGCCAGCTGTGTCACATGTAATGTAATCTGTCAGTTCTTGTGAATTGAAATGAAATGTTAGTGATTGCACTAATCTGTTAATGACAGACAGGAAAACTGTTTATTCAGATTTTTAGCATAAGCACTAGCATAAGTATCCTCTTTCTTGTCAGTTATTTGCTATGACAGGCGTATGCTATTCTAACAGTTACCTTATTTCTTCAGTTGGCTTTATTAAGGGTAATTTAGTCGAGTAATGATTACTTTGTTATTAAGATAATTCTACTACACAGGAATATTTCTGTGCTATTAATTTGAGCTTTTTCTCTGTAGAATCAATTTAATTTCTAGGGGAAAATGTATGACTTATCTTTTGAGTGATTGCCATTTGTAAAGCAGCCAGTAGCAAAAGTATTTATAAACTAATATGGCTTGAAACCATGTTTTCAGCAATATAAGACCGTACTGAGTGTCAAGATGGATGCTTGTTACAACACAAGTTTTATATAGTTTCATGTGTCATTAAATAGTATGTATGTAATCATATACAATGTGCTGCAAATATAACCTTTTTATCCATTTACAGAATGAACATACGATGTTTCATCTTGCGTCTGCTGAAATTCAAGTGCCTCCTTCTTTCACTGGCCATTGTATGTCTTTTCAAGTTTCTTGTCGTCCACAAAAAATACTCTGCTAAAGACGGCTTACTCGTAGAGCCATATGGAAATACCAAAAATAACTCCAGAATCCAGCTAAAGAAATATGACATTGATTGTTCTGCAGTCTATAAACTGGACCCGATGGAAGTTGGAAAGTCCTTAGAAATCAGACATAAAAGCATTATCGATTTGGAAGATGACGATATTGTCAATTTGACTTCAGACTGTCAGAGTTACAAAGAGTTGAGAGGATACATGCATAAACCATTATCAGACGAGGAGAAGGAATTTCCATTGGCTTACTCTTTAGTTCTGCATAAACATGCTTCTATGGTAGAAAGGATGTTGTGGGCCATCTACATGCCTCATAATATTTACTGCCTTCACTATGACCAAAAATCTTCAAAGACGTTTATTGCTGCTATGGAGAACCTAGCCAGGTGCTTCCCCAATGTTTTTATCGCCTCAAGATTGGAATCAGTAGAATATGCCCACATAACAAGGCTTAAAGCTGACCTCAACTGTCTGTCTGACCTTCTTGGGTCCGTAGTCCCATGGAGATATGTCATCAACCTGTGTGGCCAAGACTTCCCTCTCAGGTCCAACTTTGAGCTGGTGGCAGAGCTGAAGAAACTGCAGGGCGCCAACATGCTCGAGTCGACCCATCCCAGTAAGCAGAAGAGACAGCGCTTTGAATTTCAGCACGTACTGCAGGACATTGAATTTGATTACAGAAGAATTCCTGTTAAGACGGCACTAACCAAAGCGCCTCCACCACACAGCATCAAGGTCTTTGTGGGAAGTGCCTACTTCATCTTGTCACACGAGTTTGTGAATTACATCTACGACAGTCAGCTGATGCATGACTTCTTGTCCTGGTCTGCAGATACCTACTCACCAGATGAACATTTCTGGGCCACGCTGGTCCGAGTTCCTGGGGTACCTGGTGAAATCCCAAGGTCCCAGCCCGATGTCACAGATCTGATGAGTAAAACACGCCTAGTAAAGTGGGTATACCTGGAGGGGTCACTGTATCCCCCCTGCACTGGCAGTCACATGCGTGCTGTGTGCATCTATGGGGCTGCAGAGTTTCGCTGGCTCCTTACTTATGGGCACTGGTTTGCCAATAAGTTTGACTCTAAAGTTGATCCTGTTATTGTTCAATGCTTGGAAGAAAAATTGGAGGAAGCTCAACGACACTGGGTCAATTTGGCATCAGAAAAAACATTTTGGGGGTATATCTGAAGTCTGTATGCAACAGTTGTACTGGAAAGAAATACAATTTAATTTTTTTGTTTTTTTTGTGAATTACTTTTGGTTAGTCTATTTTTCTTTTTTCTTATTTTTTTGACAGGCTCCCTCTGGGCCCTCTTTTTCACCTCGACTTCCTGCCTGACTCCTCCCACTTCCATCAGACTCCTCTCACCCATAATGACCCCTCCCACTTACACAGATTCCTCCCACTACCCTATCTAGTTCTAAATATTTTTTTCCCCTAAAAGTTATGTTGATTAATACAGATTTTAAAAAATACAGCATCACATTCACCCCTGCAAAATCACAAGGGTTAGGGGCAGAAGAACCCTTGTAAAATGTAAAAATCCAAGAAAAATATTTGGACACCTCTAACCTCAAATTAATCTGCTAGCCTGAACGATAAAATAAAAAGCCTATTTTTCCCAATTCCTAAGCAAGTAGTATAGTACTGCACACTTGGCATGTCAAATTACTATGACATTTCCTATCTATCGCTTTTTATATAGTATGCAGATGCAGATCTGCCTGACCTTCTTGGGGCCGTAGTCCCATGGAGATATGTCATTAACTTGTGTGGCCAAGGCTTCCCTATCAGGTCCAGCTTTGAGCTGGTGGCAGAGCTGAAGAAACTGCAGGGTGCCAGCGTGCTTGAGTCTACCCGTCCCAGTAAACAGAAGAGACATCGCTTTGAATTTCAGCACGTACTGCATGTAAATTATGCTCCTTCATGTACAAAGTTACTACTGTATGTCCTGAGAGCCAGAGTCAGTCCATCCTATAAGCAACATATGGGGCACAAATGGGCCCCATTTGATTAGGTGTGTGTGAAAAAAAGCAAGTGAAAAAAAAGTTGAGGGTGGGGGGGGGGGCACTCAGCAGAATCTTGCAGAGGATGTCAGAACACCCAGGGCCAGTCCTGTGAGGAGCATTACAAAAAAGTACAAAATTTGCTGTGAGAAACACCAGATTCCATGGTCACAAAGACAAATAACACATGAGTGTGGCTGGATGCCAAGACAAACATGCATGGTGTATCCAAGCCAAGACTTTTAATATTAAAGATATAGTATGTGCTTACTAGGGCTGACTTCTAATAGTCGAGGATTCGACGATTCGATTCGTAGACGTCTGATTCGACTATGAACCTCATA
>JAABNX020000047.1:14821664-14837351 GCA_015163995.2 Mormyrus lacerda | reverse complement strand
CAATCGGGGAAATACACGTGGGGAATGAGGGGGCGTGGCACACGGGAGGATCGGACGGAGCGGATCATGACAGTATCTCTCTGTGTTAATGAATTATATTTGATACCGGGAGACTCGCTTCGACTTTTCTGAACAAACCTGTGTGACCTGGGTTAGGTTAACGGTAAATATGTCCTTCGGTGAAATTCCCAGGGTGGTGTAGTTGGACTACTTGCATAATATACACCTGCAAGGCTGTTTAGATCCCTCCACGTTGCCACAATCTGGCGGAGTTGGCAGGATCTACCCTGGAACAGCACCCTCTGTCACTGCTGAAGTCAGGTAATGCGTTACGCTACGATGGCTTTCAGCTCCATTGTAATCTTACTGTTGTCTCTCTGCTGTTGAGTGAACGGTCATAATGCAGCTTAACTGTAATGGTGATGGCGATCATGATATGATAATAATTAGTACGACCTAAATGCCTGATTACCAATAAGTTAAAACTATGTAAAATTATTTGCATCATTTGCTTTTCTCAGTAACGTTATGTCAGATCTGAGCGACACCTATAGTGAACATTAAGGCTATAGCATTCACTCTATCATAAGCAAAGGACTCTTAGGCTGAGTAGACCCTGGGGGGAGGCGGGAGGCAGGGGGTGGCTTTGACATACACAGCATCAAAACATCAAAGACAAGAACATAAAATGAACATTAAATAATTCTAAGTAAAATCTACAGTGATTCTGGATATAATGTTAATCATTCATCTCCTGCTACTGCTGGCGTTCCTGCACTCGGTAAATCAGCTGTCAGAGAGATGAGGGTCTCAGGTGCCACACTGAGACGATTGTGTGCAGGACGACAATCTATAGACCAAACACACAGGTGACGTGTTGCCGTTAGCGCCAACAGTCTGCAGGCAATTTTTCTGCAAACTCAGAATATTGTTGCAGCCGAGTGTTTTGAATTCATTATTTATTTGCAAATTTTCCAGTTGGTAATTGAGGGGAAACCGCATAATGGCATCTGCACGCCGGGACGGATCCCCAGCGCCCAGCACACCGGGCAGCATTGTAAGGCAGGTCTCTTTCTGATCTTTCCGGAAGGAAGCAATAGAGCTGACGCCCACTGCTGCCCACGGAAGGGACCCGGCGCCAGGGCTGAATACACAACAAATTGACGTTATTTTTAGCATTGGGTCAAAGATACCGCTGTTTTGCAAATGAATGCGGTTGCATCACCAGTTGTTTTGGAGATTTTACCTGCGGTGCACAATCCAGTACAAATGGATGAGTCATACCTCCATAAAACAGGAATAATAAAATCACCCATCAAGTTCATCCATCCATCCTTCTTTCAACTGCTTATCCTGAGTAGGGTCATGGGGAGGTGCCAGTAACCTCCTAAGCAGGATAAAATAAAACAAACTGAAATTTATTCAGAATATTTTAAACTCATAAATGCTTAAATGGATAATTAAACTTCAAATTGGCTAAAGTTGCGTTAAGGAAATGAAAGGATCCTTATGAGTGACAAATGATATCGGAATTAGTTATACTGGCATCTTTAAAATAAAAATCTCAACTTTTTTATTTGTTGAATAGAAAATACTAAATATAACGGTCCAAGGACATCACAGAATGAGAGCCATATACCTTTCAAACAGGTTATCCAATGAGAGCCTGCAAGCTCCCCAGGACGCAATGCATGTTAGATAGAATGCTAGCCCATACCAGGGCACACCGATACCAAGGGCAATTTGAAGGCACCAGTCCGCTAAAGCCACATATTGGGAGCGTGGGAGGATACCCACGCCAACACAAGCAGAAAATGCAAATTATACACACCTGGGGCAGGAATCGAGCTCACAACCACGGAGGTGTGAGGCAGTACTGCTGCTCTCTTTTATTCTGTACACTTTTTTCTTTATATATTGGAGGAAGAGTCTTACCAAATTATACGCACTGGCCAGTTTTTTAGGTTCTGCCAGTCCCTGGGTTATGGATCTGTTCCCTAAGTCGGTCTTTAAGTTGACTTAAAAGTAATAATAATGCAATAAATAATAATAATAATAATTTAACAGTAATAATAAAAGTAACTACATACAGTACTTATAATGTACTGTACCTGATGAACCACTGAAATCATGCAGTGGTTTCATGAGCGTCACAAAGTAGTGCGTACTTTCGAGTGCATTATTACGAGACAGTAGTGCATTGGAAAGTAGCCCAAATTTTTTATGTAATAGGCTTTATGGCTTTATTTGTAAGTAAGTCGGACGTTTTTATCCTGGGCTCTGCCTCTCGACATAGCAAATACTGGGTAGGGCCCACTTTTCCATACAGAACAGCTTCAGGTGCAGGCGGGTTCTATGTACACGGAAGCTGCTGTTGTATTGGGCTGTTAACACAGCTTTAACTTCCTTTTGTCTTTTTTATAATCCAGCCATTGTCCTCTGAACTGTCTCATTAATAAGGTGTTTTTCACCACACAAATTCCAGTGACCGGATGTTTTTTATTTATCCCACATTTCCGTATAAACTCTAGATATTGTAGTGCATGGAAATTCAAAGGAAATGAAACGGTGGTTTCTAAGATGCGGAAACCAACATTTCCGGCATCGACATTCACAGCACATTTAATAACCTAGATCAGGTGTCTTAGCTGTTCTAATACTTAGATGAATAGGAATCTTATGTCTTGACTCTGCATGTTGAATGTGTTCATTTACAGTTCACTGTTTGGAAGAGCAGGCTGTTTGCATTAGTAAGCAGGTGTACCTGATAAGTTTGACGACTTACAGTTGAGGCCATAAGTTTACATGCAACTTGGCTAATAACTTTCAGACTCAAATCCTGCCAACTTCACTTATTTTATGTTAGCAAGCAATTCATGTCTGAGGCCTGTTGGAGTATCTACTTTATTTTCAGATTGATTCAAAATAACAGCAAAGAGACAGACTTCAGCTCTTAGTCACTACATTGGATTTACAGTGGGTCAAAAGTTTATGCACACTTTTAGTAGGTGATGGCCTTTTAATTGTGCAACTTGTTTCAGACATACTTAGTGCAGCTGTCTGAAAGCTTTTCACAATAGTTTGCTGGAATTTTGCCGCAATCCTCATGACAGAACTGGTTTAACTGAAATCCGTTTGTGGGCCTCCTTGCTTGGACACAGTTTTTCATTTCAGTCCAAGTTTTCAGTCGCGCAGATTGCAATCTTCCGTCACCCGCTCCAGTATGTACATGGCCAGAAACTACAAACTACGGCGATGTCACTCATGTGGAAATTCTTTAAATTAGAAACCAACAGTTTCCTGTAAATTTTGAAATACCATCTATTCAAGTGCAGGCTGCAACAGAGCATTGCTTCATATAATGAGTGAAATTAGGGTAATGCTTCACATTCAGTGCACCTTCATAATGCATTCATAGAACATTCATAAGCAGCATGCAAGTACACCTTAACATCCTAACATCCTGTAACAGCTTTAATATATATGATGTTTTATGAATACGTAATGAATATATTATGAAAGTGCACAGAATGTTTTTTGAATGTAAAAGCATTATGAAGGTGTAGTTAACGCAAAGCATTACCAAATTATTCACTTGGAGAAAGGAGAATACATTGAAAGCCTCAGACGAAGAAAGCATTGGCGTGTACAGTACGTGTATGTATGTTTATTTATTAAAATGTCATAATGAGCCTCAGAATCAGCAGATATAAATACTGAATGGATAGGATCAGGGTATCAAAAAAGTACCTGAATAACTAATTTGAAAGTCAAATTTTTGTTTCCTTTTTGGTCAAAGGATTTTCTATAAGCAGTGTAATGGCAGCAGTTGTTCTCCATTTTTACACAGGTACAATGGTGCTGCTTTTATTCTGCATGCATGGACCTGGCAGCTGTTTAGCCGTCAAGGCTGCTGATCCAGGTTTTGCACGCATCGTTATTTTGGAGACTGCTGAAGGAATCAGTGAGGTGGTTAATCTCCCCATTAGAACTCCAGGAGAAAAGATGTGGATCAGATACTCCGATCACAATGATTTCAGGGCTTCTGTACTTTGGGTTTGGGCCGGGCTTGCTGTCGTGTAAAGCCGTAGATGAAGTCTCCCTTGCCGGGGAATGACGGAACGATGGAAGTGATGATACAAAAACACATGAAGAATGAAAGTCATTCATCATGCAGCCAACCATGGATTGATGGCCTTCAATATTTATTTATATATAAAACTGTATAAGCGAAAAAAAAATGTCAGGTTAGTGCTAAAGCATTACATTGATTCAGAGGAGCAATTGATTATGTTCGATTTTACATGGGATTGCAGTGGATTTTGAAATCATTTGATAAGCTATCTGGGGGCTAAAACGAGGTGATAGAACACTGTTCCCTTTTTTCTTTATTTTATGAATGAATGAGAAATAAAACATTACAAAACATTGCTGTGAAGAAGTGCGAATAAGCATCATTATAACTGCTCTACTTGAATTCTTTGACACAATTCTATAACATTTCATAATAACGTTCCCAAAGTACTGGCAATAAGAAATGGTGTTCCTTTAGACCTATCATTAGAGGTGTTCAATTAGCACAAAGGGAGGTGATGGCACCTCCTTGCAACAAGGGATTTGACAGATGTAGGTTAGGTCATTAACTGAGGAAAGTATTAGCACAGCGGAAGAGCTTCTCACAGTAAACTCAGGGGGAGACCTTTATTTGTTTAGTGCTATGCTTCCACTTCACAGCACTGTGCTCATTGCTAAAGACTAAAAATGATGCTTCCGACATGGAGTTATACTGATACCAGTTTTCCCCCATATGAAATGTTTATTTTTCTGGCACTCTTTAATGAAATGTCCCCAGTTTCAGGGTTACATTATTCATAAATGGAGTTTATTCATAAATCACCATTTAAGCCCCACTTTTTGCACAATGGTAAATGAATAAATACATATATTTCACAACTTTGTACTACCGAGCAGTTGAAATTCTATTTGCAAATAAACTTCGATAAAGGTATCAGCCTTTTATCTATGATTCACATGCTGTAAAAACAATTAGCTGATCATATTTCAGAAACGACTCTCCCTTAGCGGCGGATTCGCGGTATCCCTGCGTAGGTCGGGATGTTTTCCCAAAGTACTGAATATAATGTAATTACAAGGTCACCTCGCCATAGTTCGTACTACCAACAATGGTTCATTTCAGTGGTACATAGCAAAGACTACTTGGAACATTTGTACTGCTTATCCCACTTGCACTATATCTCAAAAGCACTCAAAAGATAATCTAACTATCAGCCAAAAACAGTTGGATAAAGGAAGCAGGTGATCTAATAAAAGTGGAATTACTGGAGAATACTAGAGAGGCTGACTATAGTTGCGCCTCTGCACCTGTCATTGTGATGCCTGTTTTGAGGTGATGTGATTTTCCAGCTATCTCTCCGCCTTCTGTTTCCGTTACAATCCACTTTATAATTATGTGATAGAACATGGCTCCCTTTTAGTTTCTGGGTGATTTTTTAAGGGGGAACTCAAAAGAAAAGTAAAAAAAAAAAAGAAAAAAACAAGTATTGTGTACCAACTGCTGTCACCCATTTCACACTAATCAACTTTTGCTGCACTCGAAGAGATTTTATACATTTGGGCAAAGTGTACATATCAAAAGAGTTTTTTGAGCATGTGCAGAATATCAACAAGCCGCAGGACAAGTTCAAAACATAATGAGAACGCAAGAACTCTATACAGTGAGAACAAATAGGCAGTCCCAAAGAATTCCCACATTAGTCCTTCGATGGAATTCTTAACAAAGAACCATCCACCCATTTAAAACAATAAGCTAAAGCTTAGAGGTGAAGACAGCATTTCTCAGTGTTCACTAAAGCCTTTAAACCCAACAGCATTCCCCACGCAGCCAACAGCAAACACAGCCAAACTGAAGAATTGGAAATTGACATAAATCCATCACCTAAGAAGTCCCCAGGGAATGCAAGGGCTGGGAGTGGAAAAAAACTGGCCCAAATAAATCCAGAAGAGTTTTGCTGCAGTGCAAAGCACAAGTATAACAGCTTTGATAACTGAGTGGAAGCAGAATGTAGCAGCAAGCTAAAATTACCGCCTAACAAGCAGGTAACTGACTACAGGTATATTTATGGGGCAAGGGGGGGGGGGGGTCCAGAATTGGAATTTTCCAGAAGAATAATGCTTCTTACTGACATCCTCTGGAGAGAATATCAGTAATGTTATATTGTCAGGGTCAAGTCACCATATAGACCACTGAACCAAAACATTATGATCACTCCAATATGAAGCAGATAATATCGACTATCTGACGAAGACTGAGTGTCAAGGTGAAGTAAGATTTGGTACGACTTTGCCAAATCACTATGGCCAGATGACTGGGTCAGAGCATCTCCAAAACGGCAAGGCTTGTGGGGGGGGGGCTCACGGTCTGTTGCGGTGAATACCTACTGAAAGCGGTCTGAGGAGGGAAAAACCATGAGTAGCTGACAGGATGTTGGGTGGCAAAGACTTGCTGATGGCAAATGTGAACGGAGGCCATTCTGTGTGGCACAAGCCAACAGAAAGGCTACTGTGGAAAAATCACAGATAATTTTAATGATGGTCTTGGGAGTAATGTGCCATGACACACGGTGGATCAAGCCCTGCTGTGTACAGCACTACGCAGTCGCAAAGCGGACTTGTTCCAACACATCGCCCAGCCGCTCAACACATACCCAGCTGTCCTTATGATGCAACAGAAAACAGGATTTAGTGGACGAAGCAACCTACTTCCATTGATACAAGGTCCTGTTCCAGTGCTCACATGCTCATAGGCGCGTTATAAGGTGGAGGGTTATTATGAACACTCTGCGCTCTACACTGTCTGGGTGTAAATTACTGTATAATATATGCCATTTAATGTTTACTAAGCCTTCTTTTCTGATAATTTTAGCAGTTAGCGAAATAAAATGATCACCAAACAACATTCTAAAGGAAATATTTATTGCAAGCTAAACAGTTTCTTTATATACACTCCTAATTTGATACTTAGACGACACTTAATAATGTTACTTATTGACTTCTTGTCCTTTATTGACACATTTCTTAGGGCCATCAGCAGATTTTATCCATCCATCGATTCTCTGTAACCACTTGTTCTATTCAGGGTCGCGGGGGTTCTGGAGTCTAACCGGGGGGGTTAACAACCCAGGATGGGGTGCCAACCCATCCAGCTAATTTTAATTTATTTATTCTTTTGTTCTCTTATAATCTTCTCACTAATTGAATGTTATCAAGTATATTTCACTCAATTCTTTTTGTAACTCTTAAAAATAGTATTCTGTTACATTCTGTTGCAACTGGTATGTAAAATCGCTTATTTTAATTGTACATCATACTTCTGTCCCTACACCTGTGATCAGAACAAGGGGTTAGAGGATGGATGGATGAATGGATGGATGGATGCATCACAGTGATACCATGTTCTACAACCCTAGGCTGTGAATGCCAAATACATTTCTTAAATGTCACTGACATTAATGAAGTTTTTCCCTGTCTGTCATCGTAATAATTCCGAGTTATTTTATTTGGGGGCCGCTGTTTTTATGGCGGAAGCATAAAAACAGTCTACATTTTATAACGCAAAATGGAAGCATGGGTAATTTCCTTTTAATTAGCCGGTCTACCTTGAGACACCACTGAGAAAGGCATCTCCATTTAGCATTGGCTGCCGCACTCAACACAGACAGTGTTTCATTGTGCCAGACAGTCACTGGCAGATAGGAGGCTGTACCCGAGCAGTGCAGAACATCTGCTCTCAGCCATGGCACACAATGGAGAGCCAGGTTTCAGGAATAAATAGGGGGCGCAAATCTGGGTGGAGAGCATTTAAAACTCAGAGATTAAATCACACAGTAAATCCACAATTCCAGCAGAGGACACTTAGACAAACACCACCAGCGGGTTAGTCACATATTGAACTTATGGATAATACAGAATATCTAAGAGATTAGAGGCTTTAGGCGGGTGATTATATGCATCTTTGCTTGTATAACATTCATTGTTATCCCTTGATCTGGGACAGAGATAGTGTTAATATAAATCACCCCTTCCAGGGGATATCAAGGCGCAAACAAGACTGATTCTATAGATTTTTGTGGCCGTGTTCAATATGCTGGAGTTTCTTTACTAGTACATGTGGTGATTTATGGATGATAGGTTAAACTGAAAGCATTATCCATAAGCCTCAGCGTATTGGATTAAGTGAATCACAAAAGAAATTGTGGAATAATCTTACCATTCCATTTGACCTTGAAATCACTACAGGGGCCTCCGTTGCGAGGCTGTGCCACCCACTATGGCTCTTAAAGTAGTTTAAGGCAGCTTGACTGGTGATTTTATTCCGTTGTGAAGAGAAATGACAGGTTACAGAACAGAGGTCAATGTGTCCTAAGGCGAACAGATAGGAGGGAAATCGATACATCCTTACACTCAGTTTCCAGAATATTCATCATTTATTCTGGCATCTACCATGAAGCAATGGGGGGAAAGACTTTTTTTAGGTGGGGTGGAAACAATACCATTTATTTACACAAATCTGCAGCTGTAGCGGCAGCCTGTATGCGCAGGAACAATGGATTTCCTGAAATAATGCTGGTTTGGAGTCACAGATCACAGATGAATGCAAACGTAGGATTGCAGAATGCTGGTGCCACAGCAGGACTTTGGTTCGCTTTATCAGATCACTGGAGTTTACCCAAACATCCATTCTACAAAAAAAAGGTTTATCTATCTATTCATATATAATCTATGTTTTGTATCCAGTGTATCGATGTGTATTTGCCGTTTGAGAAGAGGAGTAGACAGCTAAAACAGTATTATAGCTATAATCATAAAGAAAACAGCAATCACTAGAAAATGACACTGGCCAAATTCATTTATAGGTAGTAATAAAATTAAGCAGTGAATTGATAGTGCATGTAATAGATCTGAAGAAAGTGGACGGTTATTAATATCATAAGCCAGACACCCCTTCCACTTTAGCTCTCTCCGCTGACACACTGTACACACTAGATTAGTTCTCCAGAGTTGATTACATTTCATACTGAAATGCGTTTGGTTGAAGCTGGTATCATTTGTAATCAAAGCCAGCTGGCTTACAAGCTTTGTATTGTGAAAAGTTACCATGTGCATGTCCATAATATCTGATAATAGGGAATTTAATACATTATGGCTTTAATTTCCTTTATATGACAATGACGCACTACAAATTTGAATGTTCCAAAATATGCTTTTTTTCTTTTTATTCTACGAGGGTTTATGCTCCACCCATTAAGTTAAGTGACACCCACTATATTAAAATGCCACCAATATAGATGGGTTTTTTTCTCTTGGTGTGTCAGACATGAATTGATTTTTGTGTTCTGTTTTGTTTTATCATGAGCATGAGTTTCCCGGTAACACTTTATAATAGTTCCGTAGTTAGTAGTGAACAGTACTAATTTAGGTGTTAATGAAGCACTAATCCTTTGTTGCTGCTTATTTCCTGCATATTTAGCTGTTAACTACGGAACAGTATTATAAAGTGTTACCAAGTTTCCCTTCTAACAAAACATAAAAGGAGACGCCCTTAAATGTGATTTAAGAACATAAATAATGTAATGGGATCTCCATGGAAGGGGCTTTTATTTCCAGCGGATGGCTGTACAAAGAAAGTGACAATGGAGCTTCCCACAGAGGGGACGGGATCAGAATATAGCAGCCCCCCCCCCCAAAAAAATTAAATTTTAATGCATTTTCACATTTCTAAAACATGTACATAGGGGGTGACAAAAATGAAGGGAACAAAATGATATATATGCAGAGAAATGCAGCTGCGGAGGGGAGTAGTTTTAGGGTGAATGTCGTTTTACAGTATGTCACCTGTAAAACAGGCCTGACATCAGCCCTTGGATCCGTGAGTTTCCAAAGCAACGTCAGGCAGCTAACGATGTTCCAAAGGTGCCAAGGAGTCGGTGAGTAAATTGCCAGTGCGTCAGGCTCAAAAACTGAAAGATTATTTAACGTGTTGCGAGAAGCGGCCTCAGAAATCCTGAAGGCACATGCAAAGAGGTGCAGGGCTTGAAAAGTGAAACTCATTGACTGAGATGTACATAGATTCTTAACAGGATGGTTGATAAAGACCAGAATGTTTCTTACTCAGAACTGCATCTGCACGTCTGCGACCCAGTACCAAAAAAAACTTTATGCTGTGAGCTTCAGAACGCTAGAATGTATGGTAGGATTACTTTTTGGGAGCTGCTTGTACACAAGATGACTTCTCAAAGACACATAGTCTGGTGTGTGGGACACAAAAACAGCCCCCAAACATTTGAAACAATCAATACAGTCTGATGCATCATATTTATCGACAAACAGACAGGTTGAAAACCCAAGTCATGCATTCAACCACCATTTAACAGCCTGTTTCCGACTGTTAAATAGGGTGTGGGAGCTGTAATGTCACAGGCAGTCATCTTGTGGGAGCCATTGGGCATGATGATTCCTCATCATCGTCTCATCACAGCCATGGAATATGAGGTCATTTAACTGAGCCACCGTTGCACCCCATAGTCAGCCTGATTCCTCATGATTTTTCCGTATTCTGAGAGGGTAACGGCCCCATACATGCTGTTAAAGAGAATTGAGAACGCTTCCATGTACATGGTTTCCTTGGCCTACCCAGTCAACACTGATTCACCACTCAACCTTTATTATAAGTTCTGGACTGCAGACTAGGAAAAGATGTCCACCTGCTTCATCCCAGAAATACCGGGAAGCATCGCTTCTTAAAGAGTGGTCCAATCTCTCACTACACACATTTCAGAAATATTGGGAAGACGAAGGGTGGCCCCAATCCATACTATCTTCTTTATAGTACTGCACTGCTAGGGGTTGCTGTTATTTTTTGGACCGCATGCAAGTGTGCATACATGTATGTTTATGCATGTGTTTATATACATACACACATTTAGAGGCACCAAATTGCACAAACACATGGATAATATAAGAACTCTATGCAGATGACCAGGGGCAGGATTTATACCCCAGAGTCCGCCAATGTCAGCAATGCACTTAATCACTACACTAATGCATCAGCTTATCTGAAATGCAATGCATAATTGGAAAAGTTTACTTTTAATTGTTTTCTGTGCACTATTACCTGTGCATTTTTATGGTCTGCAGAAGGATCAGTGAGTATTAATTAATATGACATTCTTTGTTTGTTTGTTTGTTTGTTTTTTCTTTTCGGCAAACCTCTGTGCTGAAACTAATTATCTCCGGAATGATATGAGAAGTGTGCACCAGCCCCCAGTTAATCCCAGAGCTCAGCTAATGGCTGCACGCAATGCCTGCCCCATGACTGGGCCACCGTTATCGTTCTCCGCGACGCCATTCGCGGCTAAAAGGATTGTCTCACACCATTTCTGTTGCACTTGAGAGTGTATGAAAAACTGGAGAACAGATTGTGCTACATGCAATGACTGATGCCCCCCCAACACATGGGAAACAGAGAGAAACATATATTTATAGCTTATTAGGCATCAAGCAAGAGATTGGATGATCAATAAGCGGGAAAAATAATACTGATGAAATAGGTTTCCCTTTAAAATACTGTTTTTGTTTTTTTTAAATCTGCCAAAAATGTTTATGTTTCATACACACAGACAAAAGCTGTATCAATAAAAACTCTTCAAAGCCAAAAAATAAAGGAAAGGTAAAATTAAAACGACTGAATAGAACAGAAAATTGAAGTGACAAATAGGAAAGCATTTTTTTGTTTTTACTTTTTAAGAATATCGCTTGAAAATCGAAATTTACGTAGTTTCTGAGGTGAAAATGGATTAATGTACAGGTTAGACTTGTGCAGAAGCCTTGCCACAGCAATATGGCTGAGTAACGTTAAATGAAATGGCCTAGAAAAGCAAGATATGAGGGGTTAAAAGAAGTGGTGATCATCCCTCACAATCATAATCACATCTATAAACTGAATCATTGGTATGCGGCGTAAAAATATATTCTTTAATGATTATAATCAGCTACCCTTTGTGTTTTCCCAATTGATGGTTCATTACATAACAGGTGCTATCTGGCATTGTCTGCTGAAGGGTAGGAACAGCTTTCTCTGGCATGGTTGCCTGTCCTCCATCCTTGCTGCATCCAATTATCTGTCCGTTTGATCTGCAGAGGTGTGACAGCTCCAGTCACACGTAAACATCCCCCTGGAAAGAGATGACAGGTGCAACAAAGTAGTGGGACGAGGGCTCACTCAGTGCGGAGTGCATCGCGTCCGCTGACCATCTTGGAGCGGTGTCTTGGCTGGAGGGGTCCACCCGTGGACGGTTTCGGATGGATGTGGCCTGTGAGGGGACATGAGCAGGAGGCTTATATCCGAGCGGCTCGCCCTGTCTTGCTCTGCCCCAGGGCAAAATTTTTGTCAGCCCCTGACTGTTTCCTCTCTCACCGTGGAGTAAAGGTGTTCGACCGTGATGATGTGGCTATGCAATGAGTGCTGAAGGAGGATCAGGCGTTTTCCTTTCTCCTTTCACCTTTTTCATTTTTGAGTCTGTTGGGTGATTTAATGTATAATGTTTGTTTTTCTTAGACTGCAGGACAGTGAATTAACTACCTGGTGTGTTTCGTGTGTAGGTGCAACAACAGGGCAGACAGCTGTATCCTGTATTGTGTATATTGTGTAGTATTGTGCATTGTATTTTTTTTTTTTCGCATATGTACAGTCGTACAGTTCTTTTATGTACAGTTCGTATTTATTTTGTGTATTGCACTATGAACTGCGAATTGTACACCCAAGACTTTCACTTGTTCTAGTGATGTGACAATAAAAGGTATTTGATTTGATTTTATTTGATTTGAAAGTAAAGAATGACTCTATGAATGTCCCAAAATATTTAATCTTATTACGCTTTCTGGAAGCAGTAAGAACCTCCATTTAATCACTGTAAATGTAATTTACTTAATGCATCATGTATCCATTTCATATACAGCACATGAGCGCATGAACTCACAAGGAGCCTTAGGACTGGAAAAACACATGAAGCACTTAAGAAGACATTTAAAATCGGTTTGTATAATTAAATATGAAACTGAACACAGTAGGGAAACACCTTTGTTTAAATGTCAGCCTGGAGATGTAAGCTGTCAACCAATGGTCAAATGTCATGGGCATGTGTTTGAAAATTTGACTTGATTTGTTTGACATTAGCTGCGTAAAAGACAGCATTTATACTCACCTGAAAGTGACTCCTGCTTGTCTCATCACCGCACTCTCAGTCCTCACAGTTTAGCACATGTTCAAAATAATCTTCAAATAAATTTAAAAAGTTTTCTGTTAGTAAAACTGCTCCTGATTTATCAATGCAGTGTTTATGTGTCTGAAACACAAACATATTGATAAACACAAACAAAGCACTTACAGTATTGTCAATTTTAATAAACCTGTCAATGGAAAACCGACATTTCACAAATTTTTAACAAATTATTCAAATCTGTTTTAATTGGCTTAGGTATATCAAAACAGCCCCTTCCCTCAGTGTCTTGGTTGGCTGCAAAATATATAAAATCTATCCAAACTGTTTCTATTACATAGGGTGACCAGATAACTGAGGGGACGCTTTGAGCTAGGACAGGATCTGTAAACTGCCATTGCAATCAAAAGGACCTGGATTGCCCTTAAGATCTTGCTGTGTGCTGATTGGTCAGTCTCCTATAATCATAAATGTGCCACTAATGTTAATGTGAAACAGCTGGATGAGTCTTTCAGTCGAGGAAACAAACCAGTCAAAGCACAAGAAGAGCTGAATTATTTAGCCAACACAGGAACGTTTTAGTTTGTAAAACCAGAAGTAGCTGAAAGTGTTCACCATTACCTGGCCACCCTACATTAGTGCTCATCCAGTCAAGGACCAGAAAGACCATGGAGAATGTCTGCTGTCACCAGAAACAGGGGATCATCTGTTTGGATGGTCAGTCTAATACAAGGCACACAAATAGCATGAGACAATTTGGAGACAGCAATCCACATTTCTATGTACCGTGGTAGGAAATTGCATGGAGAAACCCCATATGAAAAAGTCTTTTATCATACTATTCTCCATCCGTGGTAACACAATCAAAGAAATACCAAAAATAATATAATAATTATTTTTAAATGAACCCTAACATGTTAACTCTGGCAGCCCTAATTATATGTTTATTCATAATATTATGGGTAAGTTACACGAAGAAGGGATGATTGTCAGCGTATCACTTGGTAGGTTGGAACACTGTGATTGTGATCAGACGGTCACTGGTTGAAAGCCCTGTGCCAGTAGAGAGGTTTCACCATTAGGCCCATAAGCATGCCTCAATTGCTCTAAGGACTCTATGTTGCTTTGGATAAAAAGTATTTGCTAAATAAAATGAAAATGAAGTATATAGCTGGTCCACTAGCTTTCAAACTAACTACTGGTCACCTTTATAGAGCTGGGATTCCTGAGCTCTTGTTTTCACATCGAAAGTAAGTTTGTCCACCCCAGCAATCTTTACAATATGTCTCATCGGCAGATCACTGCAATCATTCTTCCATCCATCTTCCATAACCATTTACCCATTACAGGATCATGGTGATTACTGTAAACAGGATGACGCCACATCGTAATCTCATCCAGCTGTTATCTGCTTCCTCCATTTCTGCAATGTGCTGCAGTTACAGGCGAACATGAGCCACATCACCCTCAGACAGCATTTGACAGATATGGGTAATTGACTTTCATAATGCACTCATTCAATGCAATCATGTTAACATTATAGTCTGGAATTTAATTTTACAGTACTTAATGCATGCATTGCAGGTATGCATTGCAATTATGGGCATCCATCCTTTTCTCATTTATGCATGCACTGCATCTTTGTAATTCTGCTGTTACATGAAGCTACTGTATGTGATCATTGCACTAATACCGCCTATTACTGTTTACTATTCGTCATTAAATGAATATATAATGTATAAGCTCCAAGAATCGTTTCCAATGACTCAAAGAAGAGCTGTAACACAAAAAGAGCCAAAAACCAGAGAACATTTTACAACCTCCATATAACTGGGCCATATTTAGCTTCAGTTCATTCACATATAAGAAAGACCAGAGTAGCTTTGCTGTATTTTCTGATGTTCTCATTACAGACCTCAGGACCTCCTTGAATATGATTGGACCATCTTTGACCTGGCTATTAACAGGGGTGGAAAATTCAGGTCCAGAAAGTAAAGATCCATCCCAAGATTTTGTTTCAACCAACCAGTTGAGTATAAAGAGTCACAATCCCAGTGTACTCAAATGGCTGGTTGAACTACAATCTTGGTCTGGATTTTTACTTTCTGGACCTGAACTATCCATCGCTGGTTATTAACTTCTATGTGCTTTAATGACAACATATCTAAGAAGAAACAAGACCTTAACTATTGGCTTTTGTGTTGTTCTGTTCCTCCCCTGTCAGGTTAATCTGAAGTGTTTTACAATCCACCCATTCACAGAACTGGACATAACATCCATTCTCCAAACAGGATATAATACAGGGTTCCCATAAAGTCTCTTTACAATTTCAAAAATGTATTACAAAGGCAATTGATGAGATATCTTCATCAGATTTGTTCTATGTACTCAG
>JAABNX020000047.1:14805451-14821564 GCA_015163995.2 Mormyrus lacerda | reverse complement strand
CTTTATGGACACCCTGTATATTGATTCTATCAAATTAGCGGCAAGGATGTGTAACATAGCTGTAATATAGCATCTGTATTATAGCACAAGTGTGATGTTTTTCTAGGAGAGAATTTGAGAGCAAATGACTTTTACTTCCTGGTCTCTCCATTTCATTATTCACTGTTAATTAAAAATCTGTATCACTATGTTCATTCTATTATTCTTCCTTTCATTTTCATAATTAAAGCGAACAATGACTAGCGGTGGCAGGTAAGTGGGTAAATTTTGGCAGGTCCTCTGTAAAAATGTGCTGTCATGTAGAGATGTGTGAATTGTGCTTTCATATGAAGCTCTAGGCTGGGGAGCCTGGCGAAGAGAGGTTTCATCTTTCATCTCGGTTTTGGTGCCATTATTCCAGTCAGGCTCTTCTTTGCTTTGTCTGATCTCCATTTACAGCACAGATTGTTCACAGCACATTTTCACTCTGTCGCCAGAGTGTCAAATGTCAATCCCGTCCGGTGCTCTCGCCCGTATGAATGATCGCGCCGGTCCCCGAGCCCGTGGCTGCGACTGGGTCGGCCTCGACCGCAGCCCATCGCTCCTCCCGTGTGACTCTTGCAAATTCCGCAGGACCGCCAGTCAAACGTGGAGAGAAGCATCCCGCGTTTTGTCTCGCTCGAGCAAAGGCATGCCTCATGTGCCGCTTGGCCCCTCTCCCCTCTCACGCTCCACATTTCCATCTCAGCCACTTACTGCTTTGTTGGCACCGCTTGAAGTCCTCCAGATTGACTTGGAAACTTCCCTGACAAGTTGGACCTCCTCCTCAGCAAATTCTTAAAGGCTCTGCTCAGTGACTTCAATCCCCCGCTCAATCCGCCGCCGCTCTCCCTACAGCGGGTTCATAGCATGTGTTTATATGAAGCTTTTGTCCCTCAGATCATTCTCTGACACTGACGTTTATATAAATTACTTGTCTAGAGCTTGAATATTTTTAATGGAAAAAAATGGTTTTTCAGTTTCATAACTTCTTTGCTTCCACTTCTATGATTAATCTATCAATCAGACTGAAATTTCTTGATGTGTAATTTGTTATTTAAATGAGCCTTACTGCTCTGACTCTTCAATTGCTGCTGCTAGTTAATACAAGAGTTTTAAATGCAGAAGTAAAATAACCAAAGTATCCCTAGGGAATTTTATTCACTTCATTACAGTAAAAGAATTATACATATACAGTTTAGGAATCCCAGTTCTGCTTTATCTTTATATATTTATTTCTGATTTTGACAGTGATGGATGTACTTGTCTCTTTTTTAGTTTTTTTGTACTTTTAAGGTGTTTTATTCTGTAACCACAAAAAAAAGCAGTCATTGATATTTTTGCAGTATATCATTCATCACTACACTGTGTGTGTGTGTGTGTGTGCGAGCACATGCAGAATATATATACTGCATATTCACACACACACGTGAACTTTGATTCCGAAAAAATAAAGCTACTCTTTCGCTGACAAGATCCTAGGTTATTAAGAGGTAAAAAATACACCAATGTATGTAGACCTACATAAGACATTCTCATACTAATATTAATAATTTTAAATAATTTTAAATATTTTGGTAATACAACCACTCTCACTACTGCCTGATTGAATGCTGTAAAGAATAGCTGAATTTAGTAACAGTGCGTGTACCCCGCTGTTTGTCTGTGTCTGTATCTCTCATGGAGATATGTGAAGACTACCCAATTAGCTCACAGGGGTAAATAAAACATTGCTATTGCATTTTATTAAAAAGTGGTACAAATCTCAAGGATGGAGGCCACAATGAGCATTATAATACTGACGTCTGACACTCTACTGACACAACGTACTTCAACGCTAGGCATGTGTAAGACAATGTGCAATTTTATACAGTGTTTACAAAATTACAACTCTGAGGTCAGTCATACCCTGTGGGTGATAGCAAAATAATCTGGTGTTATAAAGGAGGGCATGGAAAAATAGCACTTTATTGACAAAGGTCTAGGCTAAACTTTGAGGGCTAAGACAATGGGGTGCTGATAGCATCTGTAACAATGAAGTGGAGATTTCCTCAGGGCGCCGTGTCTCAGGGCGTGACGGCGCTTTCGTAGCGGGCTGCTAGCTGACTGCAGAGTGAGCGCTGGCATGTACTTCAGATCCGTCTCGATGGCACATGGTGCAGAACGGACGGCTGCCGGGTGCCGCCTCAGAAATGCCAGCCAGCTCCGTGAGGAGAGATTCTAATTCTGAAAGCACGCTGCTAATTTCAGCCACCGCCAGCGAAGTCGAGTGCCACCGTGCTAATGTGTGGAGCGGCACACGTTCGGAGTGCCGTGGAGGATAAATGGCAAGGTCACCCACCCGCCTCAACACGGAACACTATGAAACAAATTACTGTCCTTGCAAAGGAGCAACTCTTTCGCCCCCTTCTTTACTTCTCAGCATTGATTTTTTTTCCCCGCAGTAAGGTTATAATGGACATCAGCCCACCTCCAGAGAAGTGTCAGGCTTCCTGCCGTGCTGCTTACTGAGGCCTATCTTCTGACTTAATTGGTCAATTGGGAGCTGATTACTTGTAATAGTTACACTGTTGTATTCCACTTAAAGTATATACTCTACCGGGCAAATGTACACTTTAAGATGATTACAGTTGTCTATTAATAGAATAGGATGTCAGTTTAATGGAGTAATGAGATAAATGCATTTTTAAATACTGGCTCTGACTTCAGTATAGTGTATGAGGTCTCTCCAACGCTCAGGTACAGTCAGTGGCCGGTCAAGGCGAAAAACCTCTCTACTTATAGACAGCTAACTTTTACAGATTATGTCATATACAAAACAGGCAATACTGGACATAGTCATACAACAAGATACCATGAACCTTTTTGGAGGGCAGAAGAAATTCTTGTTACTGTTACTGTTACTCTTAATTTGTATATATTCTAATGTTAAATGATGTTTTCTGTCCTGGGTGCATGTATACTTACTACCCTGAGAAATGGCTTTAAACCTTTTCTTTGGCTACTTTTCTTTGGCTCTTTGCACAGTTCTGCATGCATGTGCATGTTCTGTCCGCATGGGACAGGCAGCACAGGGCACAATGTTGAGGTTTGGTCCTGATGGATTGCCAGTCCATCACAGTGCACTCACACACAAGTATGGACCACAAGTATCCCCCGTTTTATGAACATTTGCTTTATGCCACTTCACTTTTACGAAAGACCTACATCAGCACCTGTTTTTGCTAATCTAAAGAAATCAGAAGAGAATATTTGGTTTTACAAAAAGGGAATAAAATAGCATGTAGCATCGGTTTATCAGCAAGCCAGTTATAGATATGTAGTCATGTGACACATAAATACCTTAAGGGTCAATGATGGCCCGCATATACAACTGTGGTCCCGCAACATTATAGTGGAGGTGAAAAATTTGTATTGCCTTGCGACGTCATAGCACAATGCGTGTATGTGTTGACACTCGTGTAAACAAACCTACTGCAAAGTATAGCACACACAACGATGTTCAGTACAAAAAACTTAATAAATAATGTGTTAGGGGAAGTACAAATAAAGGGCTGCTTGAGAGGGCACGTTTCGTATCTCATGTTAACTATGTTGCTGGTTAATGTATTTTCTATACTGTCCTATTTACCGTTATTTAGCATACCTGGTGCAAACCCACTCAAAATGGGGAAAACTCCACACGCACACAGTGGAGGTGCAATTTGAACCCCAAACCCTGGCTACTGTGCTGCCCCAAGAAGACAATTTATGATTGAAACAATTAACATCACCATAAAATATCTGCATATCTCTTGTCCATAAAGAAGATCATAGCCCCACTTATAAACCTCATCATTACCAATTACTCTTCTCGCTTTCTTTGCCACCCGATCTAAGACTATTTCAGTGAAATAGGAGATATCACAGTTAATGCAGGTCCTCTGTTCTGTTTATATTGCACAATAAGAAGCCATTGTCTGCAGACTCGACAATGGGAGCCCCTGAAGTTCACTGTTTTCGCATATATATTGCGAGTAACTACAGGAATTGATTTCAGAGGCAGATGAATGGAAACGCTGAGTTCTGTTAGCCAGGGTCTAATTTCAGTTACAGTGCATTGACTGCCGCGGCCAGCAGTGCAGGGTTGACTCACCATGCCATTAAATATTTTATCCCGGGCTGCAGATGCCTGTTGAGTGTCTTTATTGTAGAGTCAAAGAAGAGAGGGTTGCTAAGATACGCAACGTGCCATCCTAAGTCACACAGAGTCACAAGAGGGCATTATTCTGGGTCACATTATCCTGAGTGGAGCCTCTGCTTTACTGAGCATCACCGCATTGATGATTTTGCTACATTGGGATTAGTAACATGAAATATGAAACGTGCCCTCTCAAGCAGCTCTTTATCTGTACGAGCCCTAAAACTTTCCACTAGTCACCTAATTACCCTGCTAACCATCTGCCAATACAGGGTCAGTGTTCACCTGGGGTCTATCCCTGGGGACAAAGTACAATGCAGGACACATTCTGGATGAGATGGGGTAACGGGACATGGTCACACGCATTATGCGTTACCTAGAGGCGCATGTAAGCTAAACACATGATGCAGGGGGCATCAAATCCACATTCCTGGAGATGTGAGGTTACAATGCTAACCGCTAAGATACAGTGGCAATCTAGTCTGACATGTCATTTTTAAACGATTCCTTGTTTATGATGAGCTTTTAGTGAAGGCCCCTACATTTGCCAGACGCTCCATTCCTCTGCCTCGCATCACCAAGCTGCTCTACACACTCATTAATTCACACTGCACCTTACCTGAGGAAGCCACATGGGATGGGAGGTCCTACTGGCAACAGGTTGGCGATCATTCCTCAGGCAGCTCCGCAGTACACAATTATTCAGCGGTCTTATAAAACACTAGTTTAATTACCTTCCTAACCTAGCTGTAGCTTAGCAGCCCTAAAAATATTCAGGCGTGGAAACCTGCTGTCCCGTGTGGCAGGGTCGTGGCAGAGCGCCGCTGCTTTTCAAGCTGTTGTGTTGTTCCAGCTGTTCTCCTCACGACGTGGCTGCTGTGAAAATCTTTCGTCAGTCTGTCAGAAATGTCCAAAGGGCACAACCTGTCTTATCCACTGCAAATGTTGATATTTTCCTTTAGTAAAAAAAAAACTATCACTGCACTTCCTGTGCCGCTTTCCTGGGGTTATTTTTAAAGATAGCTCAGGATGGAATATAGGTTAAACTTTTACACTTGAGAAATATATTTTAAGCCTTCAAAGGGAGGCAGAGGCGAACATATTTAACTGAATCTCCCCCTGAGTGAAACAGCAATAACACTTTTACACTTGGACAGTTTCATTATATTTCTAAGAATGTTCTGTTCTGCTAGAATGTTAGCCTTCTGGAATATACTGTGTGAAGGAAAATTGCTTGACTTTGGCCCAGTGTTTTTGAATAATGAAAAAGACCAAATTATTGAAGAGGTTGGTTGCAGAGAATGGGTCTTTGAACGTGCACAAATATCCTAGCATAAACTTTTGAAACTCATTTTCAGTTAGTGCTAACGCCTGTCTGAAGTGATATTTTATTTGGCAGGCTTATATTGGATGTGGCAAGTGACAAACATTTTCTATTTGATCTGTCTCTCTATACCTGGCCTATGCCTACATAATGCTCTGTATAAATTTTGTTGGAGAATAAAGCATTGTTCCACCTTTGTGTAATCCTTACATCTCTGTACAATGATTCAGTTGTGCAATAACTTTCAAATCATCCTCAGTGTCACGCCTCACAAGCCTTTTTCACCTGTGTTCTTCATGGTGTGGCGCTAACGAGCCACACCTGTTCCTCGTTTAACCCTGTCTTTCATTACAGCCCTCGTGTGGATGATCCCAGGTGCCTCTCGTCTGCTCCTCTTCTGTGGTGTCTATAGTGCCTTTGTCGTCCTGAGCTTCCCAGTGCAGTCATTGTATTGTTACACTCTGAACTTGTGGATGCTGACTGCTTGTTCTCCTCCATATACCCTGCACTTTGTGTTTCTGTCTAGCTACCCCCGCCTAGTTTTGATCCCTTGTGGTCCATCTCCTTTTGCCTTTTGAATTGTTTCATTTGAATAAAGCCCCTTTACTTTTCCCCGACACCTGCCTTCACCTCTGTCCTTCCCACACAGTGACACTCAATTTCAAATTGAGAAAAAAAAATGTCTTTTTTGGTTTTCTTGAAGACCTTACAAAATAGCAAAGCCAGTTTTAAAATTTTAGTTATCTACTCTGTAACTTCCCTCTGCATTGAAACAGAGATGTGAGAGGCAAAGGAATTGCAAATGTGTAATATATTAATGGACATGGCTTGCAGTTCCTGACACAACTCACTAACACCATGGTTAATTTGGAAAGTATATGCGTGGTCAGATTATTTTTAAACCACTTACCTAGTGGACGTTCACCATATACAGGCAGTCCCTGGGATAAAAATGTGCGACTTACTGTACTGTACCTGTAACTCGTACGTACAAATGGACTGCCATAAAACCTATTACATATATATTGTATATTAAAAAATTGTGTTAAATACTATGCTTCGTGATCACGATCGCATACACTACTTTCTGATGCTTGTGAAAATATTGCGCAGCTTCAGTGGTTCATTGACAGGTACAGTACAGTACATATATAAAGCCATGGAAAAAATTAAACTATCGCTCCATAATTTTAATCAAATGTGCATTTTTAAATCCGGGTTTAATCCTGGTTCTGCTGGTAGAAGGCTATGCTGAGCAGCAGGCTGCTTCCAGGTTCAAAATTCAAAAAAAGACAGCTGTACACAAGAACAAGGTGAAGCAGGAGACACTGGGAACGACCAGAAACCAGCCAGGTAAAGTGAGGAAGCGACTTTCTAATGCCAGCAATGACTTATCTGACAGTTTCTCATGGATCGGAGGATGACATCAAGTGACCTTCAAAAGGAATGGGAAACATTAAGTCCAGGTGTGAAGTGCACTGATAGGACATATCAGACTCCTAGAAGTAGGACTGAAGTCTCATAAAGCAAGGAAGAAACCCTTCATTAATGAGAAACATGGAAGAACCAGGCTTCAGTTTGCAAAACAAATATACACTCAGTAACAGAAAAAATTAAGCACCCAGACGGAGTGGTGGAAATGAAATTAATCTGCACGTGGTGAAAGGCAATGTGACTGTCTTGCAATGATTATAATATCAGATCAAATGGATAACAGAGTTGGTAGTATGCGCACGTTGCTGGTCCCATGTCAGTAGGGTGTTAACAGCAGCCTACGCTTGGGACGGTGAACCTGTAGTCTGGTTGATGCCAGTCGTCGAAGCACGGTGTGGGATGACACAAGGCGTTGTAGAGAGTCCAACACCTGTGTCTGGATAGCAGACGCAGATTTCATGGTATTCTATATTGCGTGCCTCACAATACGACGATCCTCCCTTGGTATGGTCTGTCTTGGATGACCAAAACCTGAAATCTGCCCCACATGCCAGGAAATTGCACAATATGACCACCTGGCCTCATGCAAACCCAAAATGTGACCCCTATCAAACTCCTTCAAGTGCTGGTAATGTTGTCTAATGCATCTACGAGGCATCCTCTGTTTCTGGTGACTAGACCTGCCAGCTCTTTACAAATTGAATCATTCACATTCCCATCACTGGTCTGCACATGTGCTACATCCAAATCGGACCATTACTTCTGGGTGCTTTAACTTTTTTTTTGTATATTATTCACAGATGCACACCCATAAATTGAGAAATGAGTGAAACAAAAAATTGTGCTGAGCTCCCTTCGTTTTTTCCATGGCTGTACTATATTCTAATACAAACATTTGACTGGCCTAAACATCTCACCCATCTGATTTTTAACGCAGCTTACTATAAATAATGCTGCTGCCACTCTAGACGGTGCCACACGTCTCTCTGTATATGTCTGTCATATCTCGTTATCAGCACTGACCTCCTTCCCCCTCACCCCACATCTGGTCTCGGTGACCAGGCAGGATATCAGTTCAGCTCGAGTTGCAAGGCCGTCTCTTTAGATTGTGTGACACCAAAGGCCGACCGGCTGACACCACTGGCTATGCATTTAGGAACCCAAACAGAAGGCTGCAGTTACACTCCAACAACACATACATGCATTTTTCTGACACTGGTAGAATGCCTTGATCATCATTTTTCCCTCTCTTTTTGTCTCCTTTCATAACTATCAATGGGCTTTGACTCTACTCTGGATCCATTTAACCCTTTGGTAACTGAGGCCTCTCAGCCACTTTTGAGGTAATGTGTCATTCCTTGACATTTTTAAATATTTCACCTATATAAAAACATTTATCCCAAAGTGCTACAAATGGTTTTATCCAACAAACTATTATATATATATTATATAATAGTGCCAATAATCAGAGGCCATTAGAAAATAGAAGAATGTAATTCTTCAATTTTTTTAAATCAATTTTAAAACTGCCCTCATGCATGTCTACTGTATAATGCTGTGTTGTGTATGATTTTTTTTAAACCAGTGCTAAGGCATTATTCAGCCACGCATACTCACAATGCACTCACACTGCCCACAGTGCTGGTTGCCCCCACTACTTACACCGTGCAGTATATGGTGAGCACACACACACCGCTATTTACAATAATTAATACTAACACTACACATGGCATCACTATGCAGCACAATAACACCACAATACTGTACATAGAAATACACAGAACTATTTACATTATTTAAAATTTGGCACTGGCTCAATGGGTCTTTCCCAGCACCACAATATGTTATAGAAGTATACAGCTCTCCCATGGGCTCTCAAAGACTGATGTCCAATCAGTAAGCCAACTCTATTTGATGATCTCTCCACCACATGGAAATAAGCTTCACTCTAGATGTTTCTCATGTGGTTCCTCGATGGTGGACCAAGCAACCCACCCAAATCTGATCAACAGAGTCCCTCTAAACCTTCCAAAGACAATTCATAACCCACGTTTTATTTGAGCATTTCGATTAGGTTATCTAACCACAAACCTGCTCCATCTTCATTGGCCCTTCCTTCACTGTGGTCACTTGTAATAAAGTGCCTGCTAAATACCGATGCTTCTTGCTTTACAATGATTTGACGTACCGGCAGAACGTCAGATAAGCGAAAATGTCAGATAATGGGTGGTGTTAAGACAAAGCCTATTAAACGTCAAACTATGTTATAATTTTACACATTACGGACCTAATAATCATGTTTTACAACAGAACAACTGAAAAAATTAACCTATAGTTGCAGAATTGTCTGAAGTTAATACTGAGTAGTGAGTTGTGACAGTGAGTGAGTCAGGGTGGGGCGAATGACAGACACATGAGTCATAGTGTAGACGGGCGTGCCACTGTACAGTCGGGGTAACTAATTAGCTGCGGTGTAGTCGGAAGCAACAAAAAAAAGACTACGCTCACGCTCACAACTTGCAGTTCTTGTTTCCGATTGATGTGTGTTTTTTTTGCAGTGGGACGTTGGATAATACAGAATGTCTGGTAAGCGAAAGTCGGACTGTATTTACTGATTCAGTGAGAGTAGCAACAACGGCATGCAAAAGTTTGCACATCCCTGCTTAAAATGTCTGTCACTCTGAATAATTAAGTAAGCACAAGATGAACTTATCACCAAAAGGCATAAAGTTAAAGATGACATACTTCTCCAATATTATAAGCCATAATACATTTTTATTTCCATCATTCACAGATATAAAATACTAAAAATATGAAAAGGGCGTGAAGCAAATGTTTTGACCCTCAACATGGTCAGTATGTAGCAACTCCTCCTTTGGCAAGTACTGTATTGCAACTTGTAAATACGGCCAGATCTAGAAGTGGGCAGGGGTGGATTTCTGCTCTGCCCACCCAATTAGTCAGCTTTAGCCTGCGGCATCCGAATCTGCCAATCACATTTATATCTTTCGTCCCGGCAGATATTCTTCTGTGGAGTGAATGTAGTCGCCTGTGGAGGAGAAATGTAACCTTATTTTTATTAAAGCTCCTTCTCGTTAAATATACCTTTTGTTGCTGTAGTTTGCTGCAATGTTGTTTTGAATAAGGATCTTTGCTAGTAGTGATTTATTAAGTCCTAGATAGTTAGCTAGCTAACTAACGTTACTGTTAGCTAGGAAGCTCACTAGAACAGTACAGTAAAACCCCTGTGTCCACTGATTTGGTAACTACGCTCTCAGTGTAACTTATACATTAAACTATATAATAGGTATGTAAGTACATGGAAAACAAGTAATATAAAGTGTTTGCCACTATCCACAGTTTAGAATCTCCCCGGTAAGTCTTGGATCGCATCCCCTGCGGATATGAGGGCAGCACTGTATCAAACACTTGACAGTGTGTTAACGTCGATATTAGCACAGTGTTGCCAATTGAGAACCAAGTGGGCAGCCACTGTAGGCAGTTAAGGCAGTATTGTTACACCTTCCCTGCCCACTTAGCACCAATGCAGTGCAGGTCGCTTCCACCTTTGTTTGCAAAGGCAGTTTGTTTAGGGTTTGGTAATTAAAAGCACCTTACAGAAATCACATTGAAATCAATCAGATAGCCCATTGTGTGAAATGCTGCCCATCCAAAATTTTGAGGTTGATGTTTGAGTTGAAATTGTGAGGGCCATGGGAAAACCTTCAGCTTACGCCTCTTTGAGGTTTCTTAGGTGTGTTTCGGATCTTTGTCTTCTTGTAGGACCCATCCTCTTTTAAACTTCAAATTTTTACAGATGGTGTGTTGTTTGCTGCCAGAATTTGCTGATATTTATTCAAATCCGTTTTACCTCCTACCATGACATGTTCCCTGTGCCACTGGCTGAAACAAAAGCCCAAACCTGATTGATTCACCTCCATGCTTAATAGCTGGAGAGGTGGTTTTTTCACAGAATTCGGCATCTTTTTTTCTCCAAACATACTTTTGCACATTATGGCCAAAAAGTTCTATTTTGACTTCATCAGTCCACAGGACTTGTTTCAAGAATGCTTCACCCTTGTTTAGATGTTCTTTCACAAACTTCAGACGCTAAAATCTGTGGCTAGGATGCAGGAAAGGTATTCTTCTGCTGACTTTACCATAAAGGTCATGTTTGTTCAGGTGTCGCTGTACAATAGAACAGTGCAACACCACTCCAGAGTCTACTGAATCTTCCTGGAGGTTTCAATTTGCCTTCCTTCATAGGAATCCATCAAGCAGTTCCTTCAGAAAGTTTTCTCGGTCTTCCACACTCTAGACACATAGACATGTGTTATCTTTAACTTTATGCCTTCTGGTGATCAGTTCATCCTCTGCTCACTTAACTATTCACAGTAACATATATTTTAAGCAAGGGTGTCCAGACTTTTGCATGCCACTGTATTTATTTAGTCATATGCAGCTCTGGAAAAAATTAAGAGACCACGGCAAAATTTTTAGTTTCACTCATTTCGCTAACCTGGTTCTTCCCTGTTTCTCATTAATGAAGGGCTTCTTCCTTGTTTTTTGGGTCTTACTTCTATGAGTCTACAGCACACTGTCCTAGCAGTGCACTTCACACCATGTTTTCCATTCTTTTTGAAGGTCACTTGAGGTCATCCTCTGAATTATGAGGCACTGCTGGATAAATTCTGCTGGATAAATTGACGATTATCTCCAGCATAAGGAATTTGCTTCTGCTATCTACCTGGCTGGCTCTTGGTTATTGCCAGTGTCTCCTGCTTCACCTTATTCTTGTGTACTGCCATCTTATAAACTCTGAGCCTGGAAGCAACTTGCCTTGCAGTGTAGCCTTCTGCCAGCAGAACCTGGATTAAACCAGATGATGCAGATTTAGATTTAAATGTAGAGTGGTCTTTCATTTTTTTACAGAGCTGAATTTATGATATGACACTCATATTCGACCTATATATTTTCATCTTACTGTACAATGGATTCATTGGAACGTAACCCTATTGTAGATTGAGGAGCTTCAAGTAAATAAATGAATGTGAATGTTACTTTATACATAGAGTTCTAATCATAAAGCAAACACATATTTCCATTCTTAGGAGATGAATTCCAGTAAATACAACAAAGAGGAACCTCAAGTACAACCAGTTTCTACTCTTGTCAAAACTGCGGCTGAGACACGAATGAGTCTCAGAAAATTCTTACAGAATTTCAGCTCCTCTGTTTCATATTTTATCATGCCTTTCACATTGAAGCCAAGAGAATTGCACGCTTTTATTAAATCCGACTGATAATATCTGTGGGTGGCATTGTGGTGCAGTGCTTAGTTTCAGAAATACATTCCAAAGCAGGGTCACTATTTCTACACCGCACTTGATGCACACAAGATTCATTTGCATTCAGATACCACAAATAAAATAAAACATGACAGTTAGACGGGGATAGTGGTATGGTTGTTCAGTGAGTAACACTGTTGCCTCACACCTCCAGGGTGGGGGATGAAATTAAAACCTGTGCTTTGTGTGCGTTCAGTCTGCATGTTCTTCATGTGTTGAGCAGGCTTCCTCAGACAACCCAAAGACTTGAATTTCTAAGTTACCTGAAGTACATGCCTGCTTGTGTGCATGTTCCCAAAGAGAAACTAGCATGCTGTCGAGGTTGTATCCCAGCCCTGTACCCCATGCTGCCTGGAACAGGTTCCACGCCACCCTTCGGTGACCGGAACAAGAGTAAATGATGACGGTTGGATCATAATGTCTGTTTATCTTTCCTCTAACTGCCAAGCTAAAGGAGCTCAGTACTAACAACAGTTTTTGCGGAAGAATTTATTCAAATTATATTGACATGCATATCAAAAGTATGACATGGCGCTTGATCAAAATATGTGTCAAAAAGCACATTTGTCCTTGTTTTTTTTCTAGTATTTAGATATAGTCACATGGAAAGGAAGGCTGTGAAAAGGCAGCATCATCACTAGCCTTCCTGAACTGGACTACGCAGTACGCAGTTCCCAGGTCCCCTCCCAAAGGGTTTAGCAAAGCTCCAGTGGCCGCATTCTAGAATTAGGGATGGAATCGATCGGAACGTGAACAGAACGCCTCGACGTGGCCCATCATTCATCAGCGCTTCTCACTAATGGAGAGCCATGGGCCGTAATGCGAAATGCCAGGCAGCTATAGTCAGCCGCTGAGAGAGAACATGCGAAAGAGAAGAACCCAAGGCAGAATGCTAAAGCGCCCTCAGAACAACAGCCTTACTATTTTAAATGAAGCTTTGTTTGCCATTTGTGCAAGTACATTGCAAAATACGACTTTTTGCATATCTCAGTTTCTCTCCTTTTTATGACATACACTCATATATCATTGCTCTCCAATGAAAGCCACGTATATCTATTTTCGACGATTGTGGCTTTTAACTGCACATGAAATATGCATGTTGTCATGTGTCTCCTGATAGTGTTTGACCAATTAAAAATGTTATATGAAGTATTCTATTTAGTTAATACTCATATTTGTACGTTAACATTTATATTCAGGCACTTAATGCTACATTGTTAAAATTGGTAATTTAATAACTTAATATTGATAGCTATATAGCTAGCTAACTAAAGGTATTGTTAATTTTGAATATAAAGCAAGAGTAGTTTGTATGTTGTCGACAACAATCCCCATAAGTGCATTTAAAACATTAAATCGCTGAGTTACTGTTTTTGATAGGTGTCTATTTGTGCTCTGAAAGGTGTCTCATTGCATTGTTTTAAGTTTATTTTGCATAGTAGTTTCTGAGAATAGGCATTTTTCCACGTTCCTGAAATAGTGGATCTTTAAAGATATGTGTTTTTCATTGGACAGCGATGATACAGTGGTGAGCGAGAGGCTCTGGGTAAGATAGCAGGGTCAGCCGTCCATCTAGGACCCCTGGAGCAATCTTCAGGAGGGTAAGGACCTTGCTCAAGGGCCCGATGGTGATAAAGTTACTCTGACAAGCACAGGTTTCAATCTGGTGACCGATCACAGGCACAGAGGTCTAATCTGCTGAGTCACATACAAACAAATTGATTCATTTTGACACCAAGTTGCATATTTGTGAGCATTAGTTCAGCTCTATAATAATGTCAATGGACATTATGAAACAATGAGAGCTGGTTGGGGCTGAGAAAAACTAAGTGAAATAAATACAAAAATACAACAAAACAAACCTTGCATGGTTTAAATGTATAAAAAACATATATTTTTGGCACATGAAGTAGGAGGATGTGAGTCAATAATTAGGGGCAGAATTACATCACCACACAGTGGTGTCGTCTAGCACAGAATGTGCTAGATGCCGATTATCACAGACGCCGAGAGACTCATCACCCCAAAACACACTTCATTGTTTTCATGGGTCCAATGTTAATGAAGCACAAGCCAGTCTGAAGATGGATGAGTTATGTTAATGAACCTGAATCACCAACACACAATTTCATTTGTTGGGCTTTGAATCTAATACTGCTGCAAGCAACAACTCATTTCTGTACACAGACATCTGCACTGAGGATTTGTACCAACATCTATACCAAGGGCCTCACAGTAAAGAATTTTATTAGCTTTCGTTCCATGTGTTCATTCCAGTTGTCCTTAATGTTCAATTGAAAGCTAAATTACTACATCCAAAGCTTTCAATCTAATGTGGGAAATTAGAGCATTTTCTGCACAGAAACTTTGTGAATGAACTTCATTAAGTAATATTTCCATTACATTGCTGACTGGACCACTGTGACCAGAAATCTCCACCTATTTTCCTTTCTGTTTCGTGTCACACAAAGAACTCATACATTGATGTCTGGTAATGATGAAGTCAATCTTTTTAAAACACCAGTGTGAGATGTTCCAGAGCCTGCAGAGAGGGGCTGTTTTCCTCTGAAATGTTTTCTCTGATGATTAACATGACATTGTCACAGGTGAGCATCAACTGTGCCTCCGTTCTGATTGTGCCTGAAAATACCTGAGTGCACAATCTTGTTGGGTAAAACACAATGCAGAAAATGTTTTTTGTTCCGGTAAAGCACATCCTGCTACTGTACAAACGCTATCCAGACTAGCAAAGGGAAAAGCAATGTGTTTAAATCTCCCGAACGACGGGGAAATCGGGTCCCTCCTGTTTCAGTTTAACTGGTTTCTTCAGCGAGGTCGTGTTTTGTGCGAGGACAAAGGCGCTGGAATGGATGGCCGAAAAAGCAGACTCCATATGGTGTGTCTTGCAGCCAGATCCTGCTAGTCTGGAGGACCTCCATAGTAGGATGGCTGCAGTTCTGAGCCCCAGTCATTAGCCGACTCGTAGCTAAGGCGACTATGGAGGGGACATTTGCATTTTTTCACTTTTCTTAAGGTAGGAAAGATGCAGCTTCCAACAACATCTACATAAACATTACTCACAGCACATTTGGAGACTCTTCCGTGCCGTTATCCAGATCCTTAAGATGCTCCAAGTCAGATTCTTTTTTTCAAGAATCTATTTGTATTTTTCAACTGAAATTAGCGATCTGTGTCATAGTGCACACACAAACTAAGCTAATAAAATCAAAACTTCTAGATCGTAGGAAAATCTGTATAAAAGGCAGCATGGAGTATGGTCGATCACACAGCCTCAGAAATGCAACATCAACTAGTGTCAGCCACTTAAAAATTATCTTCATCTATAATGACCTATAAGTATCTGTTTTAATATGCAATCTGTTTGCAAGGAGAGTAATTATTTCTGAAGCTCATATTTATACCATATTTATAGCCAAAGTGATTCAAAGTCAGCAAAATTCTGCTGATCTAAAGCATCTGAGGTCTGCGTATGTCAAAAGCTAAACATTAAGTCGCCTAGGATTAAGATCTTAAATATTGCAAGGAACGAAGGCGCATTCAAGGTCAACCACCACTATTACAAACACTGGTCTTAATTTAGGAAAGAAGTCAGTAATAGTTAAAGTGAAGACATTTAAAAAGCTACTCAAACGCTAATGCAGAACAGCTCTGATATAACGTGACAGAATTCTGACACAATGCTAACGCCATCATCGCTCCTAAATGTGTTATGTACATTGTTTTGTACATATGTTGTACCGTTTTATGTGCAGTTCATTAACAAATGGTCACTCACTAAAAATACACAG
>JAABNX020000047.1:14782974-14805351 GCA_015163995.2 Mormyrus lacerda | reverse complement strand
GACCCTTACTATCCTGCAGATTAGTAATTTCAGCCTTTAGAGCTCTTTTAGAGTTAAAATACTGGAAGAAACTTTTAGCATCATCCTTAGCCTATTACCCTAGTAATATGGAGAGCGTAAATAGTGTGCATTCCCTCATGTTTTACCAGGTATGGCAAAATTATAAATACATTGTTATTAATCACTGCCTTGATTTTTTCGGTATAATATGAACCTCACTATAGTATTGATCTAGTCTGGGCTCTCAGCCTCTGTCCACCTAAACAGGTAATGAATAGCTTAATGGGATAGTGATCTGTAATTATATCACTGTTCCACCCTTAACCTCAGGGGTGCTGGCTCACCCTGTGCTCTGGCCCCAAAACTTGCCCTCACCTGTGTATACATGTGCGTCTTTGTCTGTCATTGAGATAGAAAAGGGTATGTGAAAACGACTCACAGGGCTAAAGAAAGTACTACTTTTTTTAAATGATTGGCAGATCTCTTTCCCAGTTACAACTTTGTAATCATGAAGGCATGGGCAAAAAATCTGAAATTCTGAGCTGTGGTAACAACTTACGATGTTATTCCCAGAGTGCCTCTGTAGTGGTGATGAAATGCACAGTGTGGATTCTGAGAAGTGTAGAAATCCCCAGAGAATTCTGAATGTGAGCTCGATCTGAATGAAGCATCTGTATAACAGCTATCGGTGGTAATATCAAGGACAGCACACCAGAATGGTGGTAGATGGGCTATTTTACATTGCATCTTACATTTATGCATTTAGCAAGTGCTTTTGCCCAAATTGACATACAAGAGGGAAATAGTACAACTAATATGCTGTACAGCAGTGGCTCCCAACCCAGTCCTTGGGGAACCCCGGACTGTCCACGTTTTTGCTCCCTCCCAGCTCTCAGCCAATCAGGAACACCGAATACCTAGTACAGGTGCGCTGGGAGCTGAGGGAGCAAAAACATAAACTGTCCGGTGTTCCACGAGGACTGGGTTGTGAAACACTGCTGTAGAGGAGTCGACCAGGCATAAGTGCAGCAAGGTTGAGCTGTCAATGAATTCCCAGTTACAAGAGTTACGCAATCCTGTACAATCATAGTAAGAACATGCCACGGCAACTATTCATGTCAAAACTTAATCTCTAACAGTGTTTCTGAATGTTAAAAGGTGTTTCTGTTACTTGCACAGACTTCTGTCTATATACACTGACCTGCACCTCTCATTCTTTGTATTACTTGCCATTTACTTGTCATGTCTTGTATGTCAAAGTTGTCATTGTTATGTACTGCTGTGTATTGTTTTATAATATATTTTTATTTATTCTTTTATTTAGCCCTCCCTCCCCCCCAGAGTGACTTCATTTGACTTCAGGAGCACAAAAGACCACAAAGGAACGCAAGCAAAGATAGCAGTGAAGAGTAAGTGGCGCATGTTTTACGATTTGTAAAAAACGGAGCATGAAAGTCCACCATGAAAGTTCATCTTCTCCAGATGGTACAACAGCCACAAAAATGAACAGAAACAAAGACTTACTTGTAGTGGGTTGGGAAAAGAAGCCTAGAGGGACCTATCAGCAGATACCGAGGTGTTCAGTTACTTGTCACTCTGGTTGAGGCGCATACATAGGTTGCATTGTAAGACGGAAAGGCAACTGATAGGCCGTGCAACCAAAGCTGCGGTTTGCCAGAGGGTCCGCTGGGGAGGACTGAGAGGGTTCGGAGTTGGTGCTGCCCAGCCACTCTCCGTAAGCTGTGTCACAACACCTTAGATCTTGCTTTGCAGCTTCCCAGAAACTGTCAAAACACCTTGGTAACAGGGTATTCCCTTTCAAAGAAAGAGGTGCTGACACTCTTTTACTTAAGAAGCAGAAAAAATGAGTTATTTTAGGTTGTAGGACAAAAAAAAAACAAAAACGACTAAACTTACTGTACTTTCAGCCTCTTAATATGGTTATTTTGCTCATCTCATCTAGCTGTTGAGTGGCCCACTTCTCTTTATCTCAGCCAATCAAATAGCAGCCTGAAATAAGCAACATTATGCCATTCAACTTTTTTACCTTTTGATTTTATGAGAACGTAGAACTACTAAAGGAGCAAATAATGAATAACACAAAAATTAAATACTCAACTCGTGTTTGTTCATAATTAATGAATCGTAATGTATGTTTTATCTGAAGTAGCTGCTATATTTGTTCATGATTTGTACTTGAGTAGCAACTGAGTTACTAATGAGTTACTAGCAATTTACTAAGGAAATGTATCGTGAAGTGTTACCTAGATAACTCATCTAGATAAATTGTATGAATTTCAAAAGTGCACCGCCGCAAACCTATTCAGCTTCTTGGGAATGAATGCAATGAACTGTGTTATATCATAATTCTGTTAAACCTGATTCATTCTCAGAAACAACATTTAAAATTCAAAGTAGTTTTTAAAGTAGGCTCTTCTCGCTGCCACAGCTTTGAGGTGCTGAAATACCAGGGCAAGTATGGAATATGGAGAAGCTGGATCTAATCTTTGCAGGGTCAGCAGTAAGTTGCCATAAAGGTTACCAGTGTGGGCAGGATTGAAAAAAGAACAAAAGAACAATCCCACGCAGGGCTCAGCTTTACTCTGAACAATAAGATATTCGCAAAAGATATTTGTACCACCCGTCCATCTGTCAATACATTCATGCAGTCATCCATCCATCCATCACAGGATGCAGAGGTGCAGTGTGGACCTCGAGTTTGTTCCAGGAAGCATAGGCTGCTGTGACTGGAATGCAAGCGTCAGGACTAAGACATTATAGATAATCTAGAGACACCAGTTTATTGCAATGTAACTGTTTGGGCTGTGGGAGGAGACACCCATAGAGAGAACATGTAAACTCCACAAGCACATAGCCCAGGGCAGGATTCAGGCTGATGCTGAAAATTACAGTATAAGGAGGAGCTGATAGAAATGCAGAGAAATTTGCATGATCCTCTGTAAACTGAATTTAATATCCTTTCTCATGTTAAGTATCATTTGGTGTCACTGGATAAGCATTTATTTACAGTATCAGTTGCTTTAATGTAATGCGAATCGAGCCCCCTTGCAGCCCAAGTTCAAAAGCAGACAGAACAGGGTCATGCACATAACTGTATGTAACAAATTAATAAGGGTGCCGAAATTTGGTGCAAATTCTAAAAAATGGTTCAAGGTGATTGTAAGTAACACATAAAATAAAGATACTTCTCAATATAAAATTTTACGTTTGCTACATCTTCCCATTTTAGTTAGTTAACTTAATTTTATGTTGGTTACAGTTAAAAACAAAGAATACTCTGTCATCTTAATTATATATGTATTTTGAACACATATTTTAGCCCTTCCTTAACATCTGAAAAATGCTAAGCTACTGCAAATTCTGGAAGTGAGTTTCCTCTGCGCAGAACCTTTGGGTGCTTTTGTATTGCACTAGTTACCGTACTTTTGATACGGTACTTGTGCCACTTTCCCTTTTCAATTGATTTATAATTTCCATACAGAACTTAAATTAAGAAAAAGCCTGATCTTAATCTAACTGACTAGTGATGTAAGAATTGTTTTAGTATTGTACATCGTCCAGCCCGATAATATTGTAGCGCAGGAGAGGTGCACAAAACATTCTGGGACATTGTGTACAGCGCCCCCCGCCTTCATAATGTTAATATTTGTTGTATTTTCCAGTTGTAGAGCATTAGAGTGTAGGATTTTTTTGTATATACAAGCCCATGCGATGCTCAGGATGTGTATTCATGACACTAAATGCTAAAATGTTCCATTGCTGGAAAATTTCACAATTGTGCATGTCCTATAGAAAAACCAGCAGGATTCAAGCATTGGCTCAAGAGTCAGACTACATATAAACTTTAATGGACACTTTTCTAGAGCACAGACATGTTTTTGTCCACAAATTTCTTGGCGAAGTTATCTGCACACATTTTATAGAGGAGAATCCAAATTCCACAAATCAGTCCAAAAATAAAACAAGGCCATGGGCGAAGCTCAATGAAACCATAATTGTTATGGCAGTTCTGTAACCTTGTGCTTTGATTCAGCCCAAGCTACTGCCTGGCAACTGTTTATTTTTTTCCCAGGTATTCTCTGAATCTGAAACTCGTTCCGCAGAGGACGTGTTTATTTATTTATTTGACGAGCTAGTCGAGCTGCGGCAACATAAAACCAACAGCCGGGTGCCAGCTGAGATAGCGAGCCCAGTGGCGGCTGGAGCGGCGGCCCGGAGACCACCCGTGACACGCGCCCAGTGGAGCTGCCTTCTGTTGTTCTCCGACACTCAGAGACAACAAGCCTCCACACCCCTCTGGAGCCGCCTTCTGCTCTCTGCTGCTTCCACCCAGACAATGCTAGCTGGCGTTAGCGTTTATCCCTAAACTGTGGTCGTTCGTGGGGACATCTGATTTGTGTTGCCAAATACAAAAAAAAATTACTTTTAGGAGACACAAATTAATTGTCCGTAACAGATCAATAGGACAACAAACAAAGTTGCATGCAACAAGAATTACCTGGTAACCCACAACACAAAAGAACTGTTGTGAAGCTAAACGCTAAAACATTTGTTTAAGGTGAATATGGTCATCATTGTATAGTTACTTTGTTTCATATTAAATATGGTAACTACTTTATAAATAAACAATATATAAAGCACTGCAGACATTTGTGTTGACTTGTACCTGCAAATCTTTGCTTAACGTTTAGGTTTTCTTGACACACACAACGAAAGCTATTCAAGCTTGTTTGAATACAATGCATACATCTTTGGAAGTTGGGACCTCCATGCCAATTTGCAGTTAATAAGACGTTGTTTTCGAGATTCAGTTGGCAAGTAGCACTTAACGCCCAACCCACAGCATGTATGTAGGCTACCCAAGGTGTTAATGAATAACAAGTGTTTGCACAGCATCCATGCAGGGTATTGTAACTGTTTCTTTGTGTGCCGAGTCTGAATAGATTCTTGTATAGACTATTCTTTTCTCTTCTATTGTAGTGAGAACAGAAATAAAACAATAGATAAAGTGATATGTTTTACAACACAGCACCCAGGAGTGGCCCCGAAGTGTGCTTATAGGTGGTTTATAATTAATGTTAAATGTGAAATCCCCCTGTGCACACTTACACAGATGCTTTTGATTGTGTTATAATGGGTCCAATTAACCTAAGATGATCCTGGCACAGGCGTTCAAAGTAAGAAAGCAGCAAAAACTCACATTTTTGTAAGAGTATTTTCTCTACCACAATGCATATACAAAAGAACTGGAAAGCATATTCTCTTACCGTCGATCTTCACGACTGGAACTGTATTAATCATGAGAAAGGGATTGTTAACTCTTTGGAATTAACTGGATCTCTGCACGAATGGCTCATAAAATGTGATGTGACCTTCAAGTCATAATAATAAATAAACAAGCACAATTTAGAGCGCCATATCATTATTGAACAAGTGTTTTAAACAATCAGGATCAAGTTTTAAACAATGGGGTTAATGAACAAAGGAGGTGGACCCTTTGTGACTATAAGTTTTTTCTTTTCACAGTTCTGTATTATGCAGTGTCATATAAATGAAGCAGCCATTAAATTTCTGCATGTTCGCCTAATAAATCTGCACAAAGCTCCTCTGTTTTTAAGTGGCTTCTTAAGGTAATACCAAACGCTGTCTCATTGATCAGGAGGCCAGCAACTTTCAAAAGGAGGAGTTTGCTGCGGCAGGTTCAGTCCCCAGCCAGACTGCCACTACACGTTTTCTCTGTGTCTGCTGTTGATTCCTCACCTTAACATTTGTCTGCTATTATTCCATATGTGGTATTTCTTCAGCATCGTCCAACACAATTAATTATGTGGACCATTTCGGTCCAATGTATATTGCTGCTGTAGGGCCAAATTGATCATGTTCTTACAATCTTATGAGGTGCACTGGCTTGTTGGGTTTGTAGGTCAATCTTTTTTTTTTTTTTGAAAGAACAAGTGAAATAACTGCTCTTCTTTATTGGAAACTCTTTTTTCCCACCATTCTTAAAAAGGACAAAGGGTGAATAGGGAAACAAATTGAAAAGTGTAAGGGAAAAGATTGATGACAGCATTAGTTAGGCTCTACATTTGTCACCTATCAGACAACATGAAAGACAGCTGTACACCCAAGCTATTCTAGAAGACCAGTATCCGCTGGCTATTCCTAAAGCCAGAAATACCCATTTGTTTTTCGACATCCCTTCAATGCCTCTTCATTGGGTTTCCAGGCACCCTGGATGTGCCACAAAGAGCCAGTTATAACAGAGGCCCCACAAAGGGCCACATGTGCCTTGGAAAGCTGGTAGCAAAATTAATGGCAAAGAAGGAATTATTTGGAGGGGTTGAAATGATTGCTGAACAAAGGTCAGCTTTATAGAGTAAACTATGATGGGTCCACTTACATGAAAGTAGGATCTTCAGAACAGCTTTAGTCTGACCAGGGATGATACATTTGGCTTTATGTTGGTGTTCATGAAAACATTATTTAATTTATTTAGCAGTGTATATGGGGCATTATGATGTTGGAACATGGTCCAAGATTTATGCTCCAATGTGTCTTTGAGCAATGGCCTTGAGATACAATTGGTTTCCAAATGATAAACTTGCCATAAATTCCAGATTTTCAAAGAGTGCAACATACACTTTTTGTGTTGATCTAACTGCAGAGATGCAGATTCAGTTGTGTGGTCATTTTTGTGGTGCTTAGCAAATGTCCTGTTAGGGTCAGTCCAACCCAGTTGGTGAGCTTCGATTTGTGACCACTATTCCTCTTTGCCAAAAGTTTACCCATTTTTGACAATCGCTATCATGATTTTCATGGCTGCATCCCTTGAAACGTTAAAATTCGGTTACTGGCATGTCTTTGGACCTGTTAGTTGCGTTGCATCGCTTTGACAACTTTTATAGGCGAGTCCTACGGCTAATTGGCATTCGCTTCAATATGACTCACCTTTGTAGCTGCTGTAATTTTGATTTGGCTACAAAGGTAAATTCCTCTTTCATGTTTTCTGTCATCTGGCATCTACCCCATGTATCTACATAAACTTAAACTGGCCACTTTATCAGGAAGCCCTACACAGCCCTACATAGTACCATTCCACTTTTGCCTCCGGAATCACTTTAAGTGTGACAAGCTATGCATTCGGAGATGATTTTCCACAAACCACAAATATTTAACTCTTAGACCAGGGCCCTTCCCATAAGCGTTGAGTCTGGCCAATCCAATCCTGATGTCCCTTAACAAGGTGTTTTCTGTGACACAAATTCCAGTGACTGAATGATTTTGTCTATCGCACTGATATGTGGTACATGAAAATCCCACATCGGTGGCTGTTTGACATGCAAGAATCACCAATCACACCAATCCCTCAGATCACATGTAATGCTTAGTCAAGCAGTAATGATCCTTGGGATAATTAAGATTGGAAATGGTGTAAACATGCCTTCAGCCAAGATTTCTTTTCTTCAGGGAAAACAGTCCTTTGGTAGAAGGTGTGACCTTCATGTAAGAACAAGCCAGAAAATCATGCAAGTACACATATATGGCCAGAGAGAATTTAAATACACAACTCCAACTGAGATATACCAGGTTCTGTCCGGTCCAGTTATGTTCTAACCACTTGTTCCATCCACTCACTGCAGTAATCAGTCAACACGCAACAATAGCAGATGTACAGGACTAGTTAAAGTTTATTTTCAGTCATTAAACATATCCATTGCCCTCATTGTTGTCAAACAGGAACTCAAGGTTCACCATTCTGTCATGTTATTCTTTTCCCTTTTTACTCATCATATGATAATGAGGAAGCGACCAATGAAAGTGTTTTTTTTTTTGTTGTTAAAAAAATAATATAAATCAGTGCAATAACATTGATACAAGACAAAAAAATTATACGATTCAAATGCATAAGACATTATAATGTACACAAAATTCAGTTAATGTAACTAGTACACACTGTAGACAAATTTGTGGTAGTAAACAGTAGTAAACAATGTAAACCGTAAAAATCCATTTTAAAAAAAACAGCAAGTTCATTTCATTTGCTACCATTCCAGTTTTATCCCAATATAATCTTATAAAGTAAAAGTAAAGGTGTAAAAATAGTTGATGTTAGAAATACTTACTTTCGGGAAGATTATTTTGGAATTATGGATTATTTTATCAGAAAATGCTGCTTAATGAAATCGTTCTTCAGTCAACCGTTTTGTATTGAACGCTGAGCCTGTTCCTATCTCTGTGTAGTGCTTTTTGTTAACATTTTATCGTAAAAAGGGCCTCTGTTGCTGACATACAAGGGCTTTCCCAGAGAAAACTAGCAAAGGGAACGTGAAGCGAATAACTGAGCTGAACGGTACACGATGCATCTTAATTAGGACCCTGCTACGCACCACTGTATAATCCAGTTTAAACACTGCTCCACAAAACAGCTTGTAGCTATCGGGAAAGACCGCACCCAACGTAGTACTTAAATCGCTGCAAATACTGGCCTGAAGCCCATTCAACCAGCCCCTTTAAGGTTTCCATGACGATTCATTAAATCCTACACTACAATCAGGACAAACATGAGTATAGGGAAGTCATACCATGTTTTTCATGGAACAAATAGCTACTTCATTATAGGTTAAATACTTTACTGCTATGGGTCATGATTGCTTTCACTTTTTAATTAAAATCTGTACACTGTTATTGAACTCAGGATTAAAATTGTGCCGAACACATCCAAGAAACTATTCTACTTCTTAAAGCACACAATACATACACAATTAAAATGACACCAAAGGTAGTAGCAATTTCTTCTTATTTAAATATGGTGATCACAGTCTTGAGTGCTTCAAATCACAATATCATTCAATGGCACATCTATGCGTTTTAACTACCTTTCTTAAGTGTTATCTTCCTTAAGTGATTCTATAACAATAGAGAAATGCAGAGTGCATGAACGTGGCCAGTGCTCATGCACATTGAAAAAAAATGCACGACTTAAGGTACAGTAGTTTGAAGACTATCTCTAATTGACCGATGGAACAGAAGTACCTTGTCACCTGTTGGATAAATCAGCAAGGTCTTGAAGAACCCTTAATTTCATGGATATTGGTCTGTCACATTTCCAGCAGAGGACAACAGGAATTTCACTATTTCCCCAAGTGTCAGAAGAATAAATGAAAATAAAAAAATAGACCTAACCTCTTCAATTTCATGTGGATGATGGATTAGGCATAGAAGATAAGTTCAGGTATCTGTCCCCCCTGTACACCTGTTCCATTGGTACTATCTGAGGAACACTGAAACTGAAAAGTTACCTTTCCGCACTGAACCTCCGTCATCCCCTCCTGTCCAAAGTAGCTAAGCTCATTCCCATCCAACACAACGCTAGCGGTGTAGAAGGTGTCTGGCTCGATTTGTACCGGATACTCGAACCATACCGGGAACGTGCTGCTGGACCCATCTGAAAAGTACTTGCTCAAGTTCTGGCCCAGAAGAACCCCCTGGCGCTTCAGCTCAATCTTAGCACTGTACTCTGCAGAGCCGCAACTGGAGCCGTAGAGGCCAAAGCCGGCGATGAAGACCCGTTTGTCAACGGCAAACTGGATGCTGTCGCACCGTCCGCGGTAACGCCATTGGTTGCTGCGGTAGGCGCAGGACTGGAAGCGATGGCAACGCTGAGGCACCAGGCCCTTCCTGGGCTGGCTGACGAACTGCAGATCGGGTTTCTTGGCGGCTGTGTACCAGAGGAAAATGTCATTGGTCTCATTGAGGGTGAGCACGCCAGACTGGGCGGCACCATTGGCAAAGTCATCAAGCGTCATGGCAGGGATGCGAATCAGGTAGATGGCATCTCCCAGGACCTTGCGCTTGTTTTCGATAGTCGGAGGCAGCTCCTGCCGTTGGCACTCGGCCTCGGCCCAGTTCAGCGCCGCCTCGAATACCACAATCTCCTTGGCGTTGAGGGTCTCCCTCCTAAGAATGCTCTCCAGGGTCTGAGAGTCGATGTCGCAGAAGCCCTCGGACTTGAGGGCCAGCTCGGCCTGCGCGTCGATCACCTCCCAGCACCGCTGGGTCAGGTCAGGCTCCTCGAACAGGCAGCTCTGCGACAGCAGCACACACGCGTTCTTGGCACTCAGGCTGGTCTCCAGGAAGTTGACGCAGGCTCGCGCCAGGTGAGGGACGATGTACTTCTTGGCGGCATACAGGGTCGCCAGCACTGTGTCCGCGCAAAGGTCTATCTCGTCACAATAAATATACCTGCGGGCAAAGAGATTCATTCCAGTATCAGTAAAAGAAAGTTTCACTGCATGCAAGACATGTAATAACTACAATCAAATAAATTTCTTAAGAACATGGAAAAACTGATAACTCATGTTTTTGATTGATTTAAGAGTAATTTAGAGACACCAATCGCTACCTGCAGGTCTTTTGACTGCGGGAAGGAATTTGAATCCTCAGGAGGAAATCTGCACGACACAGCGAGTACATGCAAACGCAGATCGGAGGCAGGAACCCCCAACTCTCACACAGTAAGGCGACAGTGCCACACATAGAGCCACCTTGCTGCTCAGTTTAAGACATACAGATTTATGCCTGAAGACGTTTCATATGGCATCGGGGAAATTTAACGGCAACGCTGGCTCTTCATCCGACAGATACACTGGGAATGCAAACTAAAACGTACCAGGCTACCAAATTAAATCACACTGTACCATTAAGTTACGTAGCGGCTGCAGAGTCACTGATATGACATCGCTGTTATTTAATGGGCACGTTCATAGGATTAATCATTTAAGGAGCAGCAGCAGCAAACAGCCCTTATTACAGCAACAGCAAATTTCCTGTTGCGCTGTTATGCTCATATTAGCTAGTGCATGGACATTATATTTATGCAAATCTCACCCGGCTTCATATGCTTGGTAAACAGTCATTATTTGATGGGAATTGTAATCCCCATAATTTAATATTAATAAATGGTATTCCCACCCCCCATCTGAAATGTTTTATTGGAAACGGCAAAACGATTGCATCTAAGTCATATCACACCGCCTGGAGATAGCTCCCTCCAGAAGCCTTTGGTTGCTTTTTGCTTTTCTGCACAGAAAGAGGCCAATTCCAAGACGACGGCAAAAAGCGACGCTTGCCATGAGGGACAGGCAGGCAGACGTAGACGACGCGTAGGGTTATCATGAGAGCGACACTACAAGTCCCCAAAGAACAGCTTTCTGAAAGAGTCATCAACATCGCGTGTAATGTGACGTCGCCACGGTGAACAGAATATAACAATGATGACATAACGCTGGGGATTTACAGGCTCCTGGTGGCCTTGACTGCGAGCAGAAGTTACTACCTGCCAACAAAGAATCTGCAAACCTTAAAATATATTCTTGTTGCTGGTGAAATTCTGTACCATCATGAGGTGTTCCATGTTTGTACACATTCTCAAATAAAACTATTATTATTCAGAATTAACCTTGCAGTACATTAATAAAATATAGAAGTTGTCCGTACTGCAAATCAAATTACAAACAAGCATTTAATTTCAAACAGCCCATATCCACAGCACAATTGGTTCCACGGTTTCCCACCCATGTTAATGGCACGCTTAAGGAATAACAACGAGTAAGAAAGCCAGGCTTGGCTCCAGTCACCAATTATTCCTGCAACATCAAAAGCGTTATTGTCATAGTCGTGGTCTAGTTATCATGCACCGTTGCAGCAAATCCTCTCCTGGAGAAAAGGGTTTATTTTTGAACGTAACAGTTACGATTCTACTTGAAAACTCATCTCTTACTCTGGATGAGCTCAAAAGGAGGGGGGGGGGGGGTCCCATACAGAAAGTCTTTTATAAAAGAGGTAAAATTTGAGCTGTGTGCACACAAAAGGCATTCGCACAAACAAGCCGTACTTCAGCATGGCCAAGAAGGAGGACGGCTCCACGTCGGGGATTCTGATCTCGTCCTGGTCTTCTGCTAGCTCACCGTAAAACATGGCGTGGAACACAGAGCTCCCAACGGCCAGGACGTACTTCAGGGGAAAAGGAGAGAGGGAGAGGGGGAGGGAGAGAGAGAGAAAGAGAGACAGTTAAGATGACACCTAAGAGCATGCTGAGGCACTGTGATGGCTTGATTAGAACATGAAGGGAGGGGCTTCACTTAGCAAGGAGTCTCTTAGTAATAACACACACACTCCCAGCCTTTTATTCTTGCAATTATTTCTTATCCTCCGGTACAAATACAAACCTACAAAATATTTCGTAGTACTTGTCGTCATGTGACTGTGGGGGAAGATATGGAACTGTGTCGGACAACACAGCAGGACCTTCTGAGCTCCATTCATAAATCAGATCCCTAACAACAGAGCCCCAAACATCCTCACGTGGTTTGGTTCAGTTTTAGAGTTCTGTATGAATCACGACACTTCCCGAAATGGAGAAAGGAGTTTATACACAGAAGGAACATTACAAGGACACCAGGGTTTAAGTAGGGTACAGCTAAACAGAAAAGGAAGCAGAAGGAATTATAAGCGATATCAGCTGTTATTGATTCACATATTTTTACCGTAACGTCTAAATTAACACTGACAGCGGAATGCTGCTTGGGACAAACTGGGGAAAATAAAAGATTATGCATTCTATAACTCACGATGAAGAAAATCATTAGGTATGGGGTACTCAACACCCCACTGCAACTTTCTCCCGTAACATCGCAAACATGCTTCCTCCACTCCGGCTTCTACGAACAAGGGGAACCGGACGCCTCATTTTCACGGGCTCACCCTGTGTCCTGGCAGCCGCTGAGTGCCTCCAGGCGGACCCACGACAAAGTGAACATCTGCCATCAGCTCATTGTTAAACATCACAGAGTTCCTGTAGAAAGAAAAGTGCATTGCGCCACATTAGTCAGTGCTGAAACGACTCTCTGAAACAGACACTAGGCGGAGAGTCTTGGTGACCTGCCTAAATTTGTCTTCCTTTGGACAGTAGCTTTGGAGACAAGGGGGGGGGGGAAGTGAAGACATCACTCTGGGGGTGATTCGGTTGGCGGTATGTCATCCTACTCCTACCATCAGGACCCCCATTCCGATAAAATCCTGCTATTAGCTATTCCATATGTGGCCCAAATAAAAGCAACCACTAAGTTTTAACCATTTCAACCCTTTTCAAATATAATATGCACTAGACCAGGGAACTCCTTGTGTGAACATGCATGTATCGCAAAGCTTTTCCCCCTTAGGGTCTAACTCGCAACCACATACCCTCTAAAAAAAGGTTAGAGGAGATAGCAACACATAACAAAGAAGTTTCTCAGCATAAAACTTTACGTTTGCTACATGTTCCCCTCTTAACTTGTTTTTAAAAGTTGGTCAAAATAAACTCTAGCAACTTAGTCATACATGTATTTTGAACAATTATTCTTGCTCTCACTTAAGTTACTACAACTTCTGTAACTGAGTTTAAACCATGTAGAAGCTTTGGGCGCTTTTCTACTGCAACAGGTAGCGTAGGCTACTTTTGGCACTTTCCCTTTTTCATTGACTTCCCAAAAAGTACCAGTACCAAAGGTTCAAGCAACTGGCATAAAGTGCCAAACCAACCGGGGTACTTCTTCGGTACTTTGGAGTGGGACCTGAAACACTTTCTTGGGGTGGGAAACACAAAACAACCAGCATCTTAGAAAAAGCTGCCAAACCATAAAACAATGAAGTAAAAAAATTAATATGACGTAAATCACAATGGATGCATGGACAAATGAAAAACCCAAGCTAAAATTGCAATCTGGTCAGAAGAGATGCAACAAGATCAGGATGGCATGACAAGAAATACAGTACTAGAACAACAAAGTATTATTTTGTCGTAATAAATATTTCTAGAGCAAAAACTCTCTCACAAACCTGTAGGAGTGACTTAAACAGCAAGGGTGAAAATGACTATGATTACGATCTCGGAGAACACATGCAGCACTCATGCGAAACCAGGGGAGGTAAATTTATATTTTAGCAAAACAAACTCCCTGCGCTATAATTTCCATACAGAGTTTAAAGAAAGAAAAAGCATGACCTTATGGTAACTGACTAGTGACGTAAGAAATGCACACACATAAGATGCGGGGTTAGTTTCAGTATCACACACAGTCCTGCCCTATAATACTGTAGTGCCACCAAGGGGAGCTGAGCATGCTGGGACATTGTATGTAGCCTGTTTTATTGTTAATATTTGTTATGCTTCACAGTTGTCCTGTGTGTTTGCCCATGTCTTGTGTGACTATATTCCGATTGTGAACTTGGCTTGTAAGATGTCTGTCCGCTAACAACATAAACAACATGTTAGTGAAAGGTTATGGGCCTTGTACACTACTCATCATACCACGATGCACTTAGTTACTAGGGTTTTTTTCCCCTTTCAAAATGTATTAGAGCGTAATTATTTTAATGTGCATGGAATATTGGAATTGTACAATGAATTGAAGATTCATATAAATTATATTCATTCCTGTGCTAAATAAAAATGCCGTGCTTTTATTTCGGTTTTAGTAATTGCTGTCTGATGGTTGTGAGGGATGGGTGGGGCGAGGAAGACTCAGGGATTGGAGGTGGGATTAAAACTAAATATAACATGCACATTCCTTTTCGCATTGTTTACAAATTTTCTTTCCCTCAGAAACGAGGAGTTTGCTGATATATTGTACAGTAAAAGATTCTGACGCTGCTATTTTTGTTTAAGTTTGCTATTGTTTACAAGTTATATTGTGTTTTTGTTATTTAAGTTTATATTTAAAATTTACACAAGTCAGTATTCAATAAATGCTAAGTTGGGAAATCTTGTGTATCATCTGTTATTATATTTCACCATGCAAAATAGAGCAAATACATCCAAAACGTTCAAATGTTGTAATGATGTAAATTGTTTGGAAGTAAAGGCAGATAGACCAACTTAAATATTTCAGTGAAGCCACAACTAACTTTAAAATATTCATATAGTTTACTCAATAATTGAAACCGGAATAACTTTTTTTTAAAAAACATGCAATTTTTTTTTTTTTTTTAATTAATTTATTTATTTTTTTAAAAAGTTGAGCCAACGATTTTTTCAGAGCATAGATACAATAATATATTTTTGTCCATGTCCACGTTTATCTGACTAATTGTTTCCTGAAAATATGAGCCCAGACACACAGCAACACCATCATCTTCACCAATGATTCACTGCGAACAGAGATGCAGGCTAACTGTTCTGTGGTGGGTGAGACCAACTGTGACTGACAGACGTCACGTGGCTAATCACGAACCCAGCACACTTTAATCTGTTAATACTCACACTGCGTTTGTAAGTCGCCAGGCAGGCTTTCTGGAGGCAAGTCCATCATTCTTAAGGACTCTACACTGACGGAAGTATTCTCACAAAAAATAAATATTAGCACATGCAGAAGAATTTAATTTGTCTGATGCCCAAAGTCTGAAGCACTGATTCCGACAAACTGAAAGTGTTGTATGGCTGTGACTGGGGGGAAAAAATGATAAGACGGCAGGCTATTGTCTTAAAAAAATAAAAAAGGCGATATCAAAGCTTTTTAGAAGAGGAAACCATCAAAGCCAGAGCACCATAATAACTACAAAACCGCAGAGTAAAATGCTCAGGAGAGCTGGGTAAACAGGCTGCGACGTTCTGGAGGTACAACAAAGGCAGAAGCACATCTGCTATGCCTGCATGGGGCTTCCCTTTGAGAAAAAAAAAAGCACAAATATTTACCCAGAAGCAGGGCTGTGCAGCACGCCCTGACATCTCGTGCCTAGAACCCCCCCACCCGCGCCCCCCTCAATCCCGTGGCTCAATGAGGCCACTCTGTAACTCGAGAGAGTGCCTCTGCTCTGCGGTGGCACGAGAGGATACCTGCACGGTGTGGGATACCCAGAACCAACCAGTGAACCTTGAGATTAATCAGAGGGACGCTTCCCAAACAGCATAAGTTCTTAAGAAGATGCATCAACCTATGATTAGGATTTTTTTTTTTTTTTTAAAAGAGTGAACTTGTCCTGCGGTTACATAACGGTATAACACATGCAAATAGCGCCGCAGAGCTGACCGCTGGCAAAATCTAATGCGACGCCGCTCATGCATCTGTCCACGTCCCAGAATTTCTAACTGAGCCCGACTGAGGCGACCCAACGGGCACCCGCTCAAAACCCAGAAATGGAAGCTCACCTACCTTTCTCTTATGGTGGGGAACTGTCCCTGCCAGTTACAGCTCTGGACCGTGTTGTTGTTATTCAGGTTCTGCTGCTGGTACTGCTGGACCGTGTCGGCCGTCGCTGGCTTCTTGCCGGGAAAGATCTCCGCAGCCATCTTCTTCTTTTTCTTGGTCTTCAAGGTGATGATCTCATAGCAGACCGGCGGCAGGTCCGAGTCGCTCGGGCTCCCCTTTTTGGCACCTTTGCTTGACCTGATCTTCACCGACTCTGGAAGCATCAAGAAGAAAGTCAGACATTTCATGTTCCTCCCCTTGGCATCGACCATGAGTGTGTTTCCCTGCCTAGCAGTGGCGGGTCAAGAGGACAAGAAACTCAGAGGAAGTACAAGTCCGACGGGATGGCGAGCACAGGCCGATGGTAAAGCTGCCAGATCCTTCCTGTGATTTAGCCGATTCTGGCAAGCCGACTTCCTCCCTTCTTCCTCTTCCTCACAGCTAGATCTGCGCAGACGATTCTGGGCTTCTCCTTTCAAGTTTGATCCGGTGCATGACGGCCTACTTTGCTCTCCATTACTGCAAGTTGCTAAAATGGATCAATCGCCCGCTCGCCCGCTCTCTTTCCCCTCTGCCTCCCTCTCTTCTCGCTCTCTCTCTCTCGCTCACTTGCTCACTCGCTCTCCTGACAGACCTAGATTTAGTGCTGCTGCATTGATGCTGGCAGCCCTACTTTTGCAGGGATACAGTTCCCAGGGACCCAGCCAGTGGCGGCTGCCTCGGTCAGTAGGCGCGGGGCTCGTTTCACCGGTTGCCCGAGTTGAATGAATAGTCGCACTAGAAACTGTAAACCTCCGTGCATGAATCCAGCCATCCACTGAAGGCGAGCCAATGGCTGGGAGCGAGCCTTATTATTGGCCGCAATCACACTTTGATCCACCAATTAGAATATATAAAGCTTTTCAATTAAAGTGGTAGCCCTTCCCCCAGCCCCTCCCCAAAGCACTTTAGCATTTACATATACTCAAGTGACAGGTGGCAAGATTTTAAAATAAATACAGGAATAAATATTTTAATAAAGAATGGAACTGTTCAAAAACAGTAATTTTAGCACTGTCACATTTGGGGGGGGGGGGGCTTCCATGTATTTGCTGATAACTAGTATTTGTGACATGTAAGGGGAACTTGCAGAAAATTGTTATGCAACTGACAATATACACGAGGTACAAACAGAATACATCCCCAGGTGAATGACTCACAGACTACACACGCAAAAAGAACAGGACTAGCTAAATATGCAAGGTTTGCGAGACACAACCCGTCAGTTAAACAGCAGTTCAAAAGCAACCTCCAGCACATTAACAAAGAGATGCATGTTAATTAGCAAATTATTGTGCTGATTTTATGGGCCTTTTCACATCAGCAGAATGTCTGCATGCGTTTGAGGAACGAAATACTGTGCCATTTCAGCTTTTATCACTGTTTCAAGGAGACTCTCAGTACAGTGATAACTGTAATTTATGATATGCAGTTATGATAAGGTCTCCAGAAAGCACAGCATTATATAGACCAGTACCAAGGGATGGAACTAAAACTAAGACCAGCTCCAAAGCTTGTAAATGCAAGGAGCACATCTGCTTTCTACGGCAGACTAAACAGATTCCTGTATCTTGTTAGGGTAAGAGTCACTGTCTCAGGCAAAACCGGGTATATACCATAGGATACTCCACCCGAGGGGCAGGCACACCGCAACAGCCAGGAAAACACAGGTAAAACATTAACAGCATGTAAAATCTCAGGCTGTACCATAACCCCTGTGCAAAATACAACAAAGCTGCACAAACTATTGAAAAAGCTTTGCTCAGCAAACCACTCAAAGATAATTACATAAAGTTAATATGGAATCAGTCATTTTATTGTAAACAAATCGTTTAACATCTTGACGCTCAAAGCAATGTAGCTATACACACGCAATTGATCAATATTCTACAAACAGAAAAGAGCCATTCCAATCAAATGACAGAGATCCAAAAGAACGAGGGTTATCAATAAAAGAACACTGAAATTGCATTTAAACATTGTCAACCTGTATAGAAAGCATCAATCAAGAGAAACATTTTTATTACTGTTTTTTTTTTTAAAAAAAAGACACTGGTGTAAATATACTTTCGTGTATCACTGAGATATACATCTTAATTCGTCAGTGACGGGGGAGGCGCACTGGCGAATCCTACGCCCTATATTATTTACTACGGTCAGATTCTACGAGCGTCGGCAACTGCTTGTGTAAATAAATCCGCAGGACGCGCCACTTCCCAAAACTCACTCTCCCGGCATTCCCGTAACCAGGGCAGCGGGCCGTCGACGACTGAGGAAAGTAAAAACCGTTTTCTAAAAGCAATCCCGTGAATTTCTAAATATATAAAAACGTATATAATTGATGTGTTATCAGCAGTACTTTTTTAAAAATACCACCATACACAATTCCCGAGTAACGTCCCATTGATAGACACAACACCCCCTCTAGAGTTTCTTAAATGGTTCGCTCCACGTATTTCATTATGTTATAGTAACTGGTTTAATATGCCTTCAAATGCAGAATAGCATTTATTAATGTGTGGATACTTGTTTTGTTAGCCTGCAGGCTATCAAAAACCCCGGGTATCTACAAATCCCAAGAAACGCCTGGTTCTGTTGCTTAGCTATCACGTTAACCAGGATTTTTCGTCGGCCAACCTTCACAATGAAAGCTGAGTATCAACACGTAAAACGGTCGCTAACATGTCAATTGCCGCCTATCACCTACATTAGAAAATGCATTAGATACGTTAAATAAATGAAGCATGGGGGAAAACAGGGAAATGCTAGTACCGGCGTGTACCGCGGGAGCATCGATCGCAGATTAACCGGCCAGCTACTTACCAGTGGAGAGTTACTGACGGCGATACGCCCCGATAATTAAACCGCATAGTTAAACAACTGTTTAGCTACTAGAAGCAAAAGCAGGAAATGCATCGGGACTAGCTTAACCACACAATTAAACTGGAAGCGCAGAATCGGTCAATGCGACGCCGAATCTGTCGTAAATAAGGGCGCAGCGCCGAGACCAAAACGAACCGCGTCTAAAAAGTTACTGGCGATCGGGCGTCCTCCAAACAGGAAAGTTTACTTGCCTGGTATATTTTCAACGCTAGCCAAGCTCCCCCTATTGTTTGGGGGGAAAAAGATAAGTTCTGGTCTTTTCCGCCGTAACAAAAGCCGAGGTTCAAATTGCATTGCAAATAATGATCTGTCTTCATATAGTATTAGCAGTGCGCTTCTTTAAGGATGACCATTGTTAATAACACTAGTCCCACTTATGAAGTTTGAGACAAAGATTTTTTTAAAAAACAAATGGGGTTCAGGCTATAAAATACACGTCCACCCAAAAAAAAATGGTCAGAAGTAGTTTTAAGAATGGAGACGGCTCTATTTGATTTCATCTGATTTTTTTATTATAATTATTATTATTTGTTTCATTTGTAAATACTGAAGCTGAATATATGACCCCAGGCTTTCTGTGTGTGAGGATTTTATATACTTTAACGTTTGTGTGGGTTCCATATATATATATATATAAATATAAAAATTTGTGTCTCCAAACTGGCTTTTTGGTGTGATGGTGAATGGAAGTGTGAGAGTGTGTGCCTTGTGGTGGACTGGCCTGTTCGCAGAGTCCTCTGACCTGTGCCCTTTGGGACACGCACTGTGCTCCACGTGACCCTGTATTGGATAAGTGGTTATATTTTTTGTGTTTTTTTTTTTATTACTATTATTGTTATTTTTCTTATGGTACATCAGAGGCTACCAAAGGATCCTAGGTTAAGCTACTACGTAGCAAAGGGGCTATGAATCTACAGCACTATATTTCAGCCAGTCAGGCTGGACATCATCAAATCCGAAACACATTTTTACCTGTCAAAACCAATATTTTTCCCTGTGCTGCTGTTAAGGTTTGGTCCTTTTTTCATGTGTCTGTTTTACAGTGTTCTTCTATGCTTGTACTAAAATATTTTTCATACTGGTCTAGTAGTCAGTGAGGGTATAAGCATTTTTTTCTTGATTACCACAGGAAGTATTTGACTAACTACCCATGTGGTTATTACACAAAAAAATAAAAAATGAAAATTTGCATAGCTCACAGTTTGAGTCATTGTGGATCAGTGACAGATTTATTATGGGCAGTCAAATGATGTGTTGTTAAGTAGCACATCTGCAGCCCAAAATAAAGGAAATAGATTTATGCCTTTCAACATAAATTCTGACCCCTGAACCATGTTTAAGATGAATTACCAGCCAACAGGATCTGTGTATCCATGCTGCTAGGACTGGGACAAATTGCATTAGTTCAAATTATTGCGGTGTTTCAGAATAACAGGCCTGGGACAGTAATTACATTTCCAAAGGCCCACTGGACCCAGAAGAAATGAGGGGGTGTCACATCTGTTTGGGAGCCAGATGTGTGCAAGATACCGGGGATGAACATTGTTCACCAATAACGCCTTCTCTTAGTCTGTCATTCGTTCTGTGTGGGACCCAGTAAATAACCAATGCAGGCAATTGCCTGTTGAGAAAATGAAAGGGAATTAGAATTGATGACAAAAAGGCCTGTTTTTGCTGTGTGTGAAACAGATAGGCGGGATGATGGAGAATGAAAAGGACATCGCTATACTGCAATATATCACTGTAATGAATGTGACAGGGTTTGAGATATTGTTAATTATGTGGCCCCTGTGCCTCTTCCATGCCGAAACGCCAAGTCCACAAAACTGGATGGTGGGATGTATGGTATATTGCCAAAAGTATTGGGACACCCCTCTAGATCATTGAATGCAAGTGTTCCGATCGCTTCCATAGCTACAGGTGTATTAAATCAAGCACCTAGACATGCAGACTGCTTCTACAAACATTTGTGAAAGAATGGGTCACTCTCAGGAGCTCAGTGAATTCAAGCGTGGTACCGTGATAGGATGCCACCAGTGCAGTAAGTCCATTCGTAACATTTCCTTGTTAGTAAATATTCCACGGTCAACTGTTAGTGGTATTATAACATTAAGTGTTATTAAGTGGAAGCAATTGGGAACAACAGCAACTCAGCCACAAAATGGTTGGTCACATAACATCACAGAGCGGGGACAACGCATGCTGAGGCGCACGGTGTGCAGAAGTCGCCAACTATCTGCAGAGTCAAACTTCATGCGGCCTTCAGATTAGCTCAAGAACAGCACATAAAGAATTTCATGGAATGGGTTTCCATGGCCGAGCAGCTGCATCTAAGCCTTACATCACCAAGTGCAATGCAAAGTGTCGGATGCAGTGATGTAAAGCACGCCGCCACTGGACTCTAAATCAATGGAGACTTGTTTTCTTGAATGATAAATCACACGTATCTGTCTGGGAGTACGATGGACGATTCTGGGTTTGGTGGTTGCCAGGAGAACGGTACTTTCCTGACTGCATTGTGCCAAGTGCAAAGTTTGGTGCAGGGGGATTAGGGTGAGGTGTTGTTTTTGGGGGGTTGGGCACGGCCCCTTAGTTATCAAGGAAAGGAACTCTTAATGCTGCAGCATTCAAAGCCATTTTGGACAATTTCATGCTTTGTGGGAACAGTTTGTGGATGTCCTCTTCCTTTTCCAACATGACTGTGCACAAAGCAAGGTCCATAAGGACATGGATGAGCGAGTCTGGTTTGGAGGAACTTGACTGGCCTGCACAGAGCCCTGACCTCAACCCGATAGAACAGCTTTGGGATAAGTTAGAGTGGAGACTGTGAGCCAGGCCTTCTCGTCCAACATCAGTGCCTGACCGCACAAATGCTCTCCTGGAAGAATGGTCAAAAAATCCCATAAACACACTCCTAAACCTTGTGGACAGCCTTCTCAGAAGAGTTGAAACTGTTGTAGCTGCAAAGGGTGGCCGAACTCCATATTAAAGCCTATGTACAGTATTAAGAATGGGATGTCATTAAAGTTCATGTGTGTGTTTAGGCAGGTGTCCCAATACTTTTGGCAATATAGTCTTTTGCATTTTACAAATGTAGGTAAAGGAAATAATCCAGTACATTCATTGGGATGTAGTCTTCCCGATAATGTAGTGCAAGCTGAATCCTTAGGTTCCTTTAAATCAGAGCTAGATAAGATTTTAGCAACTC